>JAVDBV010069052.1:0-36964 GCA_032619315.1 Piper longum
GGGGGGTGTGGATCGGGTGGCGGCGGTGGAGAGGCCGTCGCACCAGCCCGTCACCCCATTCGCCCCAGCCCACCCCGCAACCTCCTGTCCTCGCCCCAGTTTTGTTTGTATAAATGGAAGGTTTATTGTAAGTGGCACATATAGGTATTGGTTAAGGGGAAGGGACTTAGAAACGATTAGAAAAGTAGACTGTCCATTTTTTATCCTTTCACCCAAGGCTAGGCTTTCCATCAAGCAGTCACCGGACTAAGCATTAAGACGAAGCTCGACCAAGATTGTTGAGCATGTAAATATTTAGTTTTAATTTTTTGGAGACTAATTTTTGGGGTTTGATATTCGTTACGTTCATTTCTAGCGGCGACAAATATTTTACTAGTTGATTTTTGATGGGTAGATCAAAAAATCACGAAGTTCCAGATAGCAAGTAACTAATTTGTTTTAGTTTTGTAACAGTCAAAGTCCTCGTCGCTGTTGTTTTCTGATTGATTACTGGAGGAATAACGACCTTTATATTGTTATGCTCTTCTAGGTAATTACTGGCGAAGAAAACGTTGAATCCTTCCTGTCACCTATTTTAATAGGGTATAATATGTGTAGCATCCACCACATAGTATTTGAGTTGAACCTGATCTATTAGCGATATTCCAATTTCCACCATTAAGACATGTAACAGTACATATACATGTTTAAATTTCAATTCATTTCATCAATCTGCAGTTATTTTCCCAAGCATTTCGTTAATGTGCATGCTTCATCTCGTACCATACTTTACTATTTATTCTTGAAGATTAAACTTATTTATTCATAAATAAAAATAAAATAATATAAAATTACTTATGTCGTATTGGAGAGGGTAAAATCTTTTACTAGTTAAATCATATCCTCTGAATTATGTTGCACACTCATGTTTTGTACATTTAGGTACAAAATAGTTACGAGTGAGGAGGTATCGATGAATGACAACAACTCAGTTGATGACTTTTCATTGATCGTTGTGGCCTCAAGAAAAGGTGTACCCTTTCTCCACTCATAAGTTCTAACAATTCTCATCAGTTAGACTACTTAATTAATAGTTCAGCACCCAAAACGAAAACTAAACTTGGATACATATTCCACAAGAAACATGAACCTCGATCGGATGGACAAACAATAATCTTGCACATATTAGAGAACCCAAAAGCCACAAACTGACCAACATCCAAGCCGCGGCCATGGAAAAAGGAAAGAGGTCTAAATCAATAAACCTCATGCATGTAGCAGCGCACCTTGCCCATCATTTCCCCCGGAGCAAAGCTCTCTCGGCGGTGTCCACCTCTTCCAGAATCCTGGCCTTGCGCTTGGCCGGGATTGGGGAAGTTGGGCCGAAGCTAATGTAATGGCCGGAGACGGCGTTGAGTGCGGAGTAGATGTCGCGGAACGACGGCCTCCCCAGCAACGACTTCTCCCTCCGGTACTTGGCCACCCATGAATTGGACGCCTCTCGCAACTCCGCCACCGCCGTCGCCACATTGGGGTCGGTCTTGTCCATGTCAATGGTGCTCCGCACCCTGCTGATCACCTCCTCCGTCTCCTTCACGTACTCTTCGTCAGAAGCCGCCAGCGCTGCCGGTGTGTGCAGCATCAATGCGGTACTCACCCCATGACTCACAATCACCGCCGACGACACTGTCAAAACATTCCGTCTGCTGACAGGAGTGGAAGTGGGTCGGTTGCCAATACCAGCTGCATTAGCTCTGATAATGTTGACACCGGCGGCGGATTTGCAATTGCAATGTTGGGAATCGGCGGCGAGGCCAACTTTTAGCGGCTGTAGCTTGGAGGAAGGGGTGAGGACTGATGAGGATGCCATGCTTATAATTTAGGCCGTCTAGCTTAGCTCTTGTGAAACAAAATTATAAAATGGCACAACGGTGGGACAAATTTTTCTTGGAGACTAAGGATTGAGTGACGATAGTAGGAGAATAGTGTGAAGTGGTGGTAGAAGGGATTGGAGCAGATTGGTGATGGTCTGAGAAAGGACGACGATATTGGATCCGGGTTGGGGGGGGGAGGGGGGGAAGGGGTAAGTGTGGACGAAAACGAGACAAACCGCCCCGAGGCTTATCACCTTATCCAATTCAATCTCCACCGGGGCCTTCTTTTTTACAGCAACATGTTGGGTCTAGGGTGGACTTGAACACTGTGACATGGATCCATGTTATAGTATCCTCAAATAATTAGTTTTAATGTTTAACATTTATTAAGTTAAATTAATATATTATTAAGAATATATTTACATATAATTTTAAATTTGAATTAATTACTTTCATAAAAATCATTGGGCCTATTAATTTGTACTTGACCAAAGTCTCTCTAAATAGTATTAGAGCTAACTTAAAATTGTATCCCATGATACACAACACAAGTTAGGCTCATGAGAATTTAGAAGACAAAAGATTCTTTGAGGTTAAGAATTCAAAGGATAAAATTTCTATAAATTGAGTAAAATGTAAGATCCTCAATTTTACCATACACCTATTGCCTGAGATAAAATTTAATATATTAATAGGATTTTAAAGCTTTGTAACTACTTCTTTATATATGTATGTTACGTTTTTATTAGAGGCCCATTTTCAATTAATACCGTCAAGTTGATCAATACGCAAGCTGCCTTTCCATCAAAATATAACTTGTAGATAGGGTATATATCTCTCCAGGAGAATCAAAATTTGAGCTCTTATTAAAAAATATAGTATTTAATCAATAAAAATACAACAAAAATAAAATTAGAGTACTCTATCTTCATAGTCTGCATGTTTAATTTGCTATGAAGGTTCGAACGTCTATTATGCCTGATTGAATAGCTGCTTCAATATAATACTTTAGTGATGGTCTAGTAATTAATATTATTGATGAAAGCAATAAGGTGCTTTACTATCTCTATACAAAAATTCAAAATTATGAACAATACTGTTGGTAAGTCAGAGCACATGCATGAAAGTTGGTTTATTCTCTCCGAAGCTTGTAGACATGACATACATTTTATTTTCATATACAAATAAACAAATTAGGGGTTGGGAAAAAAATAAATTAATGCTGTGCATAGAAAAAAACTCAAAAGAATATCGGAATGGGGTTAATTTCCAATCATCCTCCCCAAAAAACTGTAATTCTTTGAAGACTTTCTTTTCTTCTCCATATTGACAGCCTTGACAATAATCTCTGCAGCACTTGCGACAAACTCTGACCAATTCCTTTACAATACGAAAAAGAAAAAATCAACTATGTGAGAAATGCATTGTGGAAGCAATAAACAAAGAATGGGAAAAAGCAAGCTGCTTGTCCTGCATGAAATGTCCTTCCAGCCCTAACTTGTGCTACAACCAGTAAGATGATAGGAAATTGACAATATAAAGCTATTATAATGACGCAAAAATGTCATTTATTTAATTAGCAACCATTCAGATACGTTATAGAGAATTCATAGTTTTTTCCAGCTTTCATTAATTCATGTAATGGTCTTAAAATCACTATTATGATCGATGGCTGACTGCTAAAGAAATAAAATTTATCTTAAAAAATACTATATTGTTACCATGTAAAATTTACGTTGCTATGGCAATAAACCTAGCTAGTTCTTTTGTTGTCAGTATATTATTTTCATAGGCTAAATTTAGTTAATATTCTAAAACAACCTAAAATGTTGAGTGTTTGAGTATTTGAAGGTATTATAATAGTAAGGGTACTGATCAATGCATATAAAAACTCAAATTTACACGAAAATTTGGAATCTAAAAAATAATTTTGGCAGTAGAAAGATATGAACATCGAAGGAATGTAGGAAAATGTTGGTGGTGTTAATTTATTAAAGAATGACTTCTTCATTTTTAGAGTCCTGATTATATGGTACTCGACCAACTTGAAAAAATATTATTGGTTGGAACTTTAAATTCACATACATGTGAATGAAGGAAGGTATTTTTTAAACATTTCATTTGTTAGTTATAACTTAACAACCTTCTAATGTTTAACTACTTCGTTGGGCCAAGCAGGATGTGACTAAGAAGATTAATTTGATGCTGAAGTTTAAAAAGCGTTTGAGCTATAAATAATCGGTACTACTATATACAAATCGCTAGCTAGATCAGCATGAGCAGTACTATATAAATATATATATATTTCTTGATAATAATTATATATAGCGATCTGAAAGGAAAGCTAGCTGCATGTATTTCTTACCCAGATTGCGAGTCGAAGGTGAGGCCAACGGTGTATCTGGCTTCCTCAAGCGCACGCCGGATTCGGTAATTCTCCCGTGGGGAGCAGAAAGGTGAGTATTGGGCAACCCCGGTAAGAAGCTCGGAGGGCTTTATGTCGTAGAAAATTGGGATCACCTTCTTCCTAGTCTCCACTAGGAGGGTCAGCTCGTGAAGGCAAAACTCAGATTCCAAGTAACGAGGGGAGAAAACCGCCACCCCCACCTTGCAGCTTCGGATTGCAGAGCTTATGTTGTGAAGGAGCTTGTCCCCGGGCTCCATACTTTTGTTGTCCAAGAAAGGGGTCAAGTTTTGTCTCAAAAGACGATCGTAGATCAAACTCGCAATGTTGTGCTTGGTGTCCACGCCTCTGTGGTTGATGAAAACGTCGCACTTGTTATAGCCATGGGTGCCCATGGTGATGGCCCTCGAATATGCTAATCGCTGCATTTTCCCTTGTTGCAATTTTGGTTTTCTAAGCTTGTTTTGATTATCGATTTGTTGCTTTGGATTGGCTCTATCAATGTGCACCACCTATATGTATTGATATACTTATAACGCTGCGGTAGCTCTTGCTTGGACTTGGTCTCGGCCGGAGAATTCAAACTCAACATTCCTTGGAGTCTCGCAACCGCACCTTTTACTCAAATATTAAGAATATTGACAGACCCTCAATCACGTCCCCTGACGCGTCTGAATGGCACCATTATTTTATAAGCGTAAGGAAGGCAATGTTAAATTTGAAGGAAGAAAATGTGAAATTTTTTAATTTGGCATTGCCAGAACAGTTATGACTAAAAAAACCAGTAAAAACATACCTGCTTCAATATCAGAAATTTGATTTTTCTCTCGCAATTTCTTTCACTCACCGAGGGCTACTTGTGGCAAGCTTTCTCATAGGGTTAAAGTGTGTGAAAATGGGTAGATATAAATATGAAATCAGATGACGTACGTCCTTCATGTAACCTAGGGTTAAAGTGTGAAAATGGGTAGATATAAATATGAAATCAGATGACGTACGTCCTTCATGTAACCTGGAGATTAATTATAATAACTGTATGCGCACTTCTATTAACAGATCAGACAACTTTTACTTTATATATATATATAGACCCTCTTTAAATAATAACATAGAGTATAATATTCTAATATCTTAGAGATAGATTTATATTTTAAAACTAAACTTTAATTAAATGAGAAAATATTATAATGATTTTAATTATTTTTATTTAAATATATTGTAATTTGTTGTTCATATATATTATTTGGCTGTCACTTATGGGAGATCAAAAATTTTCTTTGCTATATAAAGAGTGAATATCTTTGTAACCCCTTAGTACCCATCACATTGTGCTAGCGGCTAACCGCTCGCGTTGACATTGGTCACTTTTGTGGTCTTTCTTGCCACTTATATAGTCTTTTATTTTCTTGTCACTTGTACATGTGACCTTTCACTTGCCGCTTGCGCACAAGCCTTTAAGTCGGCATGCTTGTGTGTGATACTTCCTTTCTTTTATTTCTATTGTAAACTTTATAAAGTTTTTTTTAGTGAATTTTCAAAAATCATTTCCCTTCAATTCACATCGAGGTTTACTCATATAGCATTTGTTCAGGGATCGATGAGCTAAATTTTAGGTTTAGTGACATAAGTGTCGCAAGCACCTTGTGTAACTACTTGGCGTGATAATATTATATACTAAGCGAGATTAGGGTTGCCACCAGGTCGGGTTTGGTTTGGGTTTTGGAGGACTTGAACCCAACCCAATATTAAATACCCGAAGCCGAACCCGAATTTATACATAAGAATTTTTTTTGATTTAGACCCGAACTCAACCTAGACCTGATTTAAAAAACCTGGACCTAAATTGAACCCTAACCAATTATAAAAAAATTACATATAATTAAATAAAATATACAAAATTATAAATTCTTTATGATTATTTTTCTTACTTATAATAAAATATGATGTATTCTAAAAGATATTATACACACACACACACACTAAAATATATATTAAAAAAATAATAAATAAATAATTTTTAGGTTCTGGTCCTTGTAGGGTCGGTCCATTAAGAACTAAACCTATACCTTAAATGAATCAAGTACTAATAAAGATCCGAACCCAATATAATTGGATATGAACTTGATATTTTTGGATTGGGATTGGTCAAGTATCCCCTTTACCTGGACTTGGTGGCAATCCTAGGCGAGATGACACATAATATTTGGTTATGTTTGATATAGACTGATTTTTTATATAAACTCTGATTGACTAAGGAGATGACAAACTCTATTTTTTGAGATAAGCAGCAACTAAATGATGAGGTAAACTATAACAATTTATTTCTTTATTTGTATTTTTGTTGTATTTTAATTGGTTGAATCTCCATGTGCAACTTTTAATTCTTTTTTTTTTATCAACTAGCCATGCCACCTAACTTAGAGAGAGAAACAATAGAGACAAACTCTATTGAATGAAGGCATATGTATCATATATACTCAAATATTAGAGATAAACTATAATTAAATGAAAAAATAATTTAATTTATTTTTTATTGTATATTTTGATTGGTCAAATGTCATGTTCATATGCATTAATTTTGTTTTGATGTCAATTACGAATAACTAGCAACACCAAAAGTCATTACAAGCATGGAATTGTAAAACTTAAAATATTAAGTCTAAAATCGTCAAAAGCAATGGAACGACCTGACTCAAAGTATAACATAATGGTAAGTCATCTTTTCAAAAATGGCTAAGTTAAAAATTTATAGTTCTCTCTCACTTATAAATATGAACTTACCTAAGTAGATATTAGATGTAGGATTAAGTTAAGGGATATCTACTCATATTAGAAAATTTTATCCTCGAAATTTCTACACTTGACCCGTTATTAGCCTTAGCCTACATCCTTCTTTTGCCAATGACAAGCAGCTTAGCCAATGTCTCTAGTCCAACCCACTTGATACCATTTATAATGACTTAGGCTTAAGTGCAATATAATTAGCTAAGTCATCTCTTCAAAAGTGGTTAACCAAATTAAATATCTATATTTCATTTTCACTTATAAACATGATCTTATCCCAGTATATATTAAATGTGGGATTAAATTGAGGGATCTCACAAACAATATTTTTTTTTTGAAAAAAAGATAAATTTGAGGAAGGAAGACCAAGTAAAGTTTATTCTAGCCCATGCTCTTCTTTGGCCCGTGATCGGTAATCTATCTAACGTCATTAGTCCAACCTACTATCTAACACGAAACCTCATCAGGAGGTTCTAATACTATTTGTAATGACCCAGACTATTGTGTAAACTAATTGGCCAAATCATCTCTTCAAACTTGGTTAACTAAGTTAAAGATCAATAGTTTATTCTCACTTATAAATAAGTATTAAATATGAGACTAAATTAAGGATTTCACAAAATAAGGTTTATTTTTTGACACAAAGATAAATTTGAGGGAGGAAGACCAAGTAAAGTTTATTCCAAACATGTATGTATATAGATATATGTTACACATGTGACATATGGCTTCTTTTAACCCTCCTCTTAGTTTCTTATAATTGTATGTTTTTATTTTTATAGTAGATATGAATTTTTTTAATAATATTATTATAAGACTACGACGAAGTAATTTTAATAAAATATAAATTCATTTTTATGAGATTATTTCTATTATTTTATCTAAATCATGTGCATTAATTTATGTTTAATTGTATTGGCCGAATTTATTTTGAATATGAGTTCAATCATTTCTCATGATTTGAAGTAATTTTCATAATTTAAATGTTTGAGAATTGTATTGTCAATATTGAACTTGGGTATTAATTGTAATTTGTAATTATGTAGGTACAGTTAATAATTTGATTTTAAGTTGAAGAAGGAGATAGATATATATTTTGTAATAATTAATAATAGTAGATTGACTTCAAAATTATTATGAGATACAGTTAATTAATTTGCATGTCTCAAGATTTTATTAACTTAAGATTCTTATGCCATACGCTCATTGAATCTAGATTTTTCTCTTTTTATTATTTAGTTTTCTTTTCTTCCCTAATTAATTGGTTAGTGTAGTTAAAATTAATTTAGTTTAATTTTTTTTAATCATAAGTCATTATAGGATCAACCTTGCATATGTCTTTGTTATACACTAAATTGATTTGTATATTTGCAAATATATTTTTATATACGCACGAATTAGTTATATCATTTAGTGTGGCAGCCACCTATCTAGTCTACATAGTTGGAGAAGCAGAGATTATCAAACACGGTTTTTTTCTTAAAATAGAAAAAAAGATTGCGTCGGGCTTGAACTGGGCCTGCCTTGGCCCATTCATTGGCTTGGCTTGGCCGAGTTGTTAATTTTTATATGTTTGAAAAATAAGTATAAAGGTTCAATTAGTAATTTCCAAAATAAAATATAGCTTTTGTTCATAACAAAAATTAAAGTCTTAATTGAGATTGTTATTATATTATTATGAAATCAAAATAATAAATGACATAAAAGTGAATAAAATTTTTAAAATAAAACATAAAATTCTGCAAATATTATCAACACACATCATTAAATTAGGCATCAGATGCCGTTCCAACCTTCCGCGTGACTTTGAGAGGTGCAGGCTACAAAGAGCGGCCCGGCTTGGTCCGTTTGGATTTTGGGCCAAGTCAATCTGGCCCATGGGCTCATTGACTCGTTTCGCACTTTCCAGTGCCAACTCTCGCCTTGTAATTAGTGATGAACTTATACACAAATTAATAGAGAACGCATTTGTCGCGGGTAATTTTATGACTATGGGATGATGAATGAGAACCTTTAACAATGAGTTATGCTATGTCTACTACTTGTTTTTTCCATTAATTTTTGTCACTGCCGAAATATTAATCGACTTATTTAATAAACTATATGACTTGTACTTATATTACAATTTTTTTTAAAAAAGTAATCAAAATGATGAAAAGCGGTAAAAAAAAAAAGTTCAAAAACCATGTCATTTTTGTCCCATCGTTGGCGAGTCAAGAGTTGCCAACATAGGCTCTATGCATTTACATCTTTTAAGAACAGAGTTGTTATCAATCTTGTCTTGGAATAGAATCGGTGAAATTAAGCTTGCAAAGTATCATATCACACGGTCACTGGTCCGTCATTGCTTACCTTAGAATACAAGTCACAGAACCAATATCAAACATCAGGTTATAGTCTTTTGACGTGTTATGCATTCGTTTTTACTCTTCCTTCGTAATCCCAATCTAATTCAAATCGGTAACTGATCAGCTTGGCCATGAACCTTCACCATCAGCACCACAATATCCTTTTGTTGCAGCATGGATTTTTGCTTGCAAAGGGCCTCCCCTGGCATTAAGGAGATATTGCTGAAACTGCACAGGTACTAGCTATTTCTCGATGGCAAGTCCATGTACTGTGGTGCAACTTTTGCATCTGTTGCAAATGTTTAGTTCATGACACATTTTCATATTTAACTTGCCCCAGGTCTGAGAATCCTTTGAACGTTGATCACAACATCTATGAATCTAGTTGTGTTCATTACAATATAAAGGTGTTCCCTGCCTTCTATTGATCTCTATATTTTTTGCAAAATGATCAAAATCCTCGTAACAAAGCCACAAAATGCATTTTTGGCGTTGTCAATCGTTTATGCATTACAGGCTTCATTTTTTAACACATTCATACTGGATGTTTTCTAACATCACTAACGCTAGATTTTAATGGTACAGACATCAGATTCCGAAGACAGGATTATATATCTGTCAGTTTCGTCGCTACCCCTTTGTCCAGTAGTTCCACCAGCAACTTCCCTTCGGTTCACTACCATACAATGCATAAGAAGGCACTTCTCTGCTGTTGCTCAAGTTATTGAACCTCCCATGGAAAAATTTCAACTCACACTTCGAATTGACTTCGCAAAACTCCCGCATAAAAAAAGCAAGTGTTTGTAATCCCCGGATGACGCTTTCATTCAATAATTCATGCATGGGGTATAATTTTGCTATTGGTTTTAACTTTTAACTAAGGCTACTTCCTTTTTTTTTCAGGGGATTGTATCAAGGTTTTCACAGAGATTGCTTCAATACAGTGTTTGATTCTGAGCTCTCAATTGAGAGACACACTGAGGGATATTGGTTCACCTCATAGTTCACTGGAAATGTTCAAGCCTGTCAAACTAGTCTACCACCCAGGAGAGCCCTTTTTTGTCATCAAAATGGTAACACAATTTTTCACTATCTTTTTCGTTTTTTCTTTTATTTTTTCTCCTAGTTTATGAATTTTAATATGGCCCTAACTACGTAAAACGCAATATTTTTCAACTCGGCATGTACAGGCGGACAAGATTAGCGCGATATTTCCTATGCGTTTCAAAGATGATTCAGACGTCATTTTGGCCACAGTATTCTTTCAAGTATGCCTGCTTCATTATTTTTATTTTATTTTTTTTCAGGTGTACCTTTTATATTATGGTTATCAAGTTTTGTAGCACTATTACTTCTCTTAAATAGGTTTCGAGACTCACCGGTCCTGTGTATGTAGCAAATGTCTCTTTTCTTATGTTATTACATATAAATTTTCAGATCAATGGGAAAGTGGTTTTATCCTTCTAAGCTGCCTAAGGTGATTGGTATTTCAGGAACTAATGGATGCAGAATGCTCAAGCAATTGGAAGGAAGCCCCTCCTTGCACCTGGTCTCCAATTCCTCCTCCAGAGTTAAGAGGGGAGCCATTCAGCGAACTCAGTACAAATGCAGGGTTCGTATCCTTCGGTAAGAACCCACTTAATTTCTACTGTCCAGCTCTGATTCAAAAGCTCTATATATAATTAGTTCGTGGGTTGTGTCGTGAAAAATGTAAAAAAAGAAGGGCTAAAATGTGAGTGTTCATTGTAGCAACACAAATTGATTGGTTGATTGCATCAAATAATGCTTTTGATAATTGATGCGCTAGATGTGTTCCCGAAGCATGTAAAAGGTGAAAAGCTGGAGAAGACTGTGTGGTGCCTTCTAAATTTCCACTCGTATGTGAAAAACTATGTAAAGGTTGGTCTTAAAGAAGATGCCCCCCTTCAATAATCTTATCAGTGATAACTTCTAAACTAGATGCTTTTGATGTGCTTGATTAATAGTGCACCAGGGGATTCATCCATAGAAGATTAAGGAAGCAACTCACCAGTTTGGCTGAGGTAGTGTTCAATTGCTCATGGGATATACTATATCCTTGATCAAGTTTGGTTTTGAATTAAAAAATATTGACGTTTTGGCTATAAGAATGTTGCTGCAACCCCATTTGCAGGTCATGGTGAAAGCAATAGAGGGCGGAGAAGAAGAAGATCAAACCAAATCAAGTGGTATGTAGCATATATTTACTATATGTGCACTGCCCTATTGGCCGTTAAGAAGAAAACTAAAATACAAACATGTTGATAGTATAAAACTCTGTTTGCTCTATCAAATGCAGGTTGTAGATACTTGAAAAACTTTGCTGCCTTATCAAAGACGAAGATCTTGGGAAGAAGATGTGGGCACTTTAGAAAGAAAATCATGCGAATTCGTTCACCGATCAAAGTTCGAGCATTTGCTCAATCCCGGAAAAAATGGTTCAAACTTCCCCACTTCACTTCACTAGGGAAATATAGCAAATTAGATTAGTAGTTATTGTATATTGGAATGCATACAATTCTCAACTTCAAACGGGTTCAACAATTGGATTGTAATTTATTTCCCTTCAAGATTTTGATTATATAAATCTATTTTAAGATAATTTTCCTTTTAATTGGTAGGAAATTTTTCGAAAAATTACCGTTTAAAAAAGCATGAATAAATATGTAGTGATTACATAAATCTATTTATTATATTTATTATTTTTTAGTTCGCTGGGTTCACCTGGAATTTAATTATTGGGTTTTTCTCTTCTATGCAAAAGATTTGTCTTCAATTTTTTATAATTCACTTCTTCATTATTAACACTACTCATTTTTTATTTCATGAAGTTTTTTAATCATTTTTTATTTTTCTTATCACTATTTTTTTTTATTATTTACATCAACTTTTTCTTGGATTTTTTTACCTTTTTTTTAATTTCACTTTCAAATTTTATTTTAGTTTTATTTTTGCCCAAAACATGTTTATTTTTTGCATTGGACACTTTGTGACATTGTATACTTTTATTTATTAACAATTTTTCCCTTACTAACATTGTTGTATTTTTCCTATATTTTTTTAAAATTGTGATATATTCTTTTTTTTTTAAAATCATTTTTATTTTTTTTAAAGATATAGACGTACAAGGACAGTGAACTTTCAATGGGTTAGGGAAGAGGTTTATAGCTAGTTATGGCTATGATTTATTAGTTATTATAGTTTAGGTAATTCCAAAATATTTGTAAGTTTATAGTTTAATTAATTAAATAATTTTAAACACTTGATACAAGGTAATGATAATTTGGAATTTATATGTTTAACAATGACAATATTAGCTTATTTATAAAAGCGTAGCTCACATATTACACCAGGTTTATGGCTAGTTATAAATAAAATGAGCTAACACTAGATCAACAGCGTTTTGTATATTTTTGTAGCCATTGAGACTTACGTGAAATACGTAATCAAACTTCTCGGTGACATTAGCTACGCAACGCAAGTTGCATATTTCACAAGTTAGCCTCGAGGCTCGTGCAATCCGGAGAATTTATGATTGTACTAAAAGCTTCGTATAAGCTGCTTTGGGAAATTAATAAAAATAAATCAATTAATTTTCACAATTTTAAGGATTATGTGAATTGATAATGGTATGATTGAAAATTATCCTAATTCACACTCTTGTAACTCATTCTCATCTTACCCTTTATTAGCCCATTCCAATTATTTCAAACTCACAAGTTTAATCATCTCTTTAATAATGATTAATTAAGTAAAAAATCGTAAAAATCATTCTCATAAATAATATATTGAATCTTAGTCCGATAACTATTGGATGTGAGAATAATGAGAAAAACATAATTTTGAGGGATCTTTATCCCATGTGCATCTTAAGGTGACACACCTAATTCCTTCTACATTAAGTTACCACCACAAGGATTCAAATTGATGTGACAGACTAGGTTTTGATAATGTTCAATTAGCCATTTGCGATGGTTACTTGTTTTAGTCATGCTCAATGTGTAACATCTCGATTTCAGTTCACTTAAGAATTAGATCGAAAATATTACGATCGAATCGAGTCATATTTAGAGCAGCTAGTCTATAAGACTCAATCAATAATAGAGATCGAAATAGCCTACTTGGCGTTAAGAAAATGGAAGACATCATTAAATATAAGTAAAAGTGTAAAAAAAAAAAACTTCGCTGACCTCAAGTATGTGTAGCATTTATCTATCCTCCAACCAAATCAAACTTAGAAACACAAAACTTGCATATATAATAGAAAAAATGTCAGCATTGAGTGTTACTGGTTCAGAAATAACTAATAGTTAAATTAGTATAGGTGTAACACCCCGTTTCGGTTCACCCGTGAACCGATCTGAACATGTCACTGGTGACCGAATCGTTCGCTAATCTAATTGATTTGGTTAAGCTGACCTGGATATACCCTCGGCGTCTTAAGACAGAGATGCAACATGCAATGAATGAGATGTTTGGGTTCTAATGTTGTCCTACATGCATGTTATGATATGCAAACAAGTACACGAAGAAAACAAACAAACGAAAAAGTTCAAAAGATATATTTAAGTTTGAAAATGAAATGGACATAGTCTCCCCTAAAAGTGTAATAGGGGCCACCCCGTCAACAATAAACAATATATATTTATAGCAATAAAAATAAAAAACCAAATCCATAAAAGTGCAATAGGGCCAATCTATCCATGACAATAATAAATATTTATATTGATATAATTTTAAAACATGACATTTTTATTTGACTTTCACTCTAGTTTCGTTTCACAGGCTAAACATTCATAGCATTTCACAGAGTCATCTAAAACAATCTCATCATTCACATAACTTATAGATCATCATTTCTATTCATTACGTGATGGCAGGTACATGTGTGCAACGACTTTATGGTTCCACCGTAGTCTAACTGTGCTCAGTCCTCGAGATTCTCACCTACAAAAATAATAGAAAACCATCAGTAACAAGTGTTATTGGTCCAAAAAATAACTAATATCAAACTGGCATAGGAGATGACCCTCTTGTTGAATAAAAACCCCATATACTTCCTCAAGAACTCTCATAAGGGCATTAATGGGAGCCGTCGCCCTCGGGTCGACAGCGTCCCCTTTCCATATCATTCTCTTTTCATAACATTCTTTTTCCTTGGTCATTTCATCTATCTCTTTGCGCGTTAAAATCCTTCTCTTTCATCTCATCCCTCTACATTCTCCGTATTACTCCTAGGCCTGAGTAGAGAGGCCGAGTGCTCTTAGACATGTGCCTTCAGTACCCTTTGTCATCACAAGTCTAGACATATTCTACACAGCAGTACCTATAAACCTCCACACTTCTCTGGGTTTGAGGAACTCAAAGGTGGAGTTATCAGGATCCCTCGGGAATGGAGTAGATGTTCACCAATTCCAGAGCCCACTTTGACTGGCCAGCGCCCTCTTGCGTAGTGTGGTCATCGAATTTCCCTGGTCACACATCTCACTAAAAATACGAAAACTATATATATAGGCCTGGGTACGGAATTCAATATAATATAGGCCTGAAGGTAACTTGTGGCGGATATTGTTTTCAAAAACATACTCGAGGGATCTCATCCTCGAGGGTTATTAATCCAGAAATATGATCGATTAAATGGCCTATGTTAAGTGAGATCCAATAAAACACCACTCAACTCATCCTACAATCTGTAAAAATAAATCATGATAGAATAAAACAACAAATCCGAGGCGATTCCTAAATGGACTTTGTAGAACTCCAAGCGTGTCCATGTACCTAGGAGGCAAGCTTCTACTCTTTACCTACACATGAAATCTAGAAGCTAACGCCCGCTAACTAAATTATGCATCAACTTAACATGAACATCACACATACAATGCAATTATTATCTAACAATCAAACAATCATCAGTATAGAAATAACTCTAACTTATCCTATTCATACCAATTTTATTATATTTTTCTAAGTTACGTTGTAGTCAGTTAGCATGCTCAGATTTACTTTCTTAATTAGATAACTAATAATCATTCACTATCATCAAATCGTGCAAATCATCACTTCAACCATAATTAGGCATTCATCACACCAATTAATCAATTATAGCATGTTGTGCTAATAAATATCAATTTTAAATAATTAAATTGAATACAATTCTATACCTAATCATGAGTCACATGGCAATGGCGACAAGGCTGTGGCTAGCTCAAGTGAGAATTGGCGAGAATAGGGAAGGAAGAAAAAGAAGAGGGAAGCCGGGTGAGAAGGATGAATGGTGACAGTGCCAGAAGTGTCGAATATATAGATGTCAGGGTGAGAAAAACGAATGGTCAGTGAGAAAAATGAACGGTTGTTTCGGAATTAAAATTTGACTCGACTCTGACTCGAGTAAAAAATAATGCTAACTCGTAATAATTCTAAAAATCCAGAGAACAAGAAAACAAATCCCATAAAATATAATACACATCAATGACATGCTCTATAACTAATAACCTACCCAAACTGCCCATAACGCATCCTAATACGTTATTCGACCTAAAAATAATTCTACGATTTAATTAAATTAAATAAAGAAAAACCTGGCATATTCTCATATATTTTGAGTTATATATTTTGATAACTCATTCTACAGCTATCTTACTAGCGTTATCATCATATATTTGGGTACACATGACTCTCATGGTTCATAAGACAAAATCGGCCTCGGCTCGTTATGCGTGTTTTAAAATTGATCCAACTGAAAATAACAGTCAAACCGACCGGTTCGGACTATAAAACCCTGACTCGAATCACAGGTTTTACAATAAGAGAGCTGACGCTCTTCTTAAATGAAATATTTATATACTCCTTCATAGAATCTCTCATAAGGGCGTTAATTAGGAGTCGTTGACCTCGCGTGACAAAGCCCCCTTTATTTCTCATCTCATGCTTTGTCATCTTTAAAAACTATCCCTTGCATAAGAACATAAATTTCTTTTCTTTCAACCCTCTACATCCTCAGTATCACTCATGGCACTCAGTATCACTATCAGACATGCGCATTCAGTACCCTTTGAAACCACAAATCTAGACATGCGTTGCATTGTAGTACTCGTAAACCTCCACATTTTTTTGGGTTTGAAGAACTCAAAGGTGTAGTTATTAAGATCCCTCGAGAATGAAATAGACACTCACCAATTCCGAAGCCTACTTTAATTAACACGCGCCCTATCTCAAGATGCGATTGTTAGTTTTCCCCTATCTCACACCTCACTGAAAAATTTGTATAAATCATATATAGGCCTGAGAAGGGATTTATATAATATGCTCAAAGGCAACTTACGGTGGATCTTGTTTTCAAAATTAAAATCTAGGGGTCTCTTCTTCGAGGGTTATTAATCAAGAATATAAAAAACATCTAATGACCGGTGTTAAGTGAGGCCCGATAAAACAACCACTTAATACATCATGTGATCTGGAAATCAAATCAGCAATAGAGTATAGCGATAAAAAGTAAGAAGAGTCCTAACGAGGACCTATGGTCCATGCTCCAAGCGTAATGATAATTCTTTGCATTTTATATCGAGTTTTTGTCATGTTTCGAGTGATTTTTATTTCAATTTTATTAGTTTAAAAGTTTATTAGATATTATTAATAAAGTGAGAAATTATTGTGATTTTGGTAAAAAAATGCTAATTGATGTTGTTCTATCAGGGTATAAGAGTTAGAAGTTGATCTGAAATTAATTGAATGCGAAATTATAACTAATCCTAGTGGTACTAGAAATGCTGATATTTGGAGAGAGTAATTACTAGAAGCGCCGAGGGAAGGTTTTGCGTGATCATAATGCACCGAGGGAGGGATTTGCTGATATGTCGATAAGGATTAAGAAGATTTAGATACGGATTTGAATCTTATCTTTAGCCAAACGTTGGGAGGTTTGGATTGGAACTAACTCTGAAAGATAAGGCTTGAACGTGATTAGAGATAAACATGCCTTGTCATTGAAGATGAGAATTGGGCGTCCTTGGTGATAAGGATATTTAATGGGCAGATAAGGATGCTGACGCTGAAACTTTAAAGTTGCATAGAGAAATTCTATATGAGGGGACGTCCTCTTGTGTGAAAAAGAGAGGAGAAAAGGAAAAAAAAAAAGAGAAGAACAATATTAGACGACTAGAGACGCCATAAAAGACAAGAGAAAGAAGACGAAGAAGTTGAATTAGAAAAAAAAAATGCTTTCGCCAAAATAGTTTTTCTTTATTTTGATTTAGTTTCTTTGTAATTAAATTATATCTTACATATCACATATATTTTTCTTGAGTTTTATCGAATATTTTATAGAGTAAATTATTTTTTATGATTCTCAATGAAACTTAGTGCATGACTTAATAAAGGCTATTAATTTTTATTTATGTGATTGTATTTTGGATCAGCTATTTTATCATGTTCTTAATGCTAGCATTAGACTGCCCACTTATTGTTAAATCTAGACATTTGATCTTATCTAGATATAAAAAGATTAGATTTGTCATTGAATAAAATAACATTTGTTTATCTACTTTTAGTGATTTACATATGAGATAGAGATATACTCATATGTCTTGGGTAACTGTTAAGGGCAGAACTTAATGTATTATTTTGCATACTGATGTGGAACTTATAACGCAAGTGCACGTGTCGAATCAAGTAATAAAAGTGATAAGAAAGTATCGTCCCATGAGGAATTAGTAGTAGAAATTCCCAATTACCAAAATTAATTTAATTAATTATACTTAAATGAAAACAAATTCAAAGAGTGATTTAATTATGAATTACGACTAAATTAATCTAAAATGCAATATTTAAATGATGAATTGATTTCTAGACGACAAACCTAGGATTTTTAATTTCACTTAGTGTTATATTTGATTAAAGTTATAATTTTTACCAATGAATTATAGATTCGAATCATTAACCACGGGAATTAATTATTTATGACATCTCTTAGATTCACCATAAACTTATCATTCGTACCCAATTTCTATATCTCTATAAAATTGCGTATGCAAAATGATACATTAAGCCTTGACAGTTATCCAAGACATATGAGTATATCTTTATCTTATATGTAAATCACCTAAAATAGATGAACAAAGGCTATTTTATTCAATGACAAATATAATCTTTCTATTTCTAGACAAGATTAAATCTCTAAATCAATCAATAGGTGGCCAATCTAATGATAGCATTAACGAATAGAATAAAATAGAAGATCCAAAAACACAATCACATAAATAAAAATTAATAACTTTTATTAATCCATGCACTAAGTTTCATTGAAAATCTTAGAAAAGAATTTACTCCATAAAATATTCAAATAAACTCAAGAAATTCATATGTGATAAGAAAGACATCATTAATTACAAAAAAAAATAAATCAGAATAAAGAAAAACTCTTTTGGAGAACTTTGGAAAAAGCGTCTTCTTCTTTTAATGCAATTCCTTCGTCTTCCCTCTCTCTTTTTCACCGTCTCTTAGCCGTCAAGAGTTGTTGTTGTTTCTATAAAACCCTGATTTAGTTTATAAATGATCCTGAAAAAGACTTTAAATCGGCCCACCATGCAACGGATCGCTACAGTACCCGGTCGTTGTTACTGTAGCGACCGAGTTGAACAGTAACCGGCCGATGAACAGTACCCGGCCGATGAACAGTAACCGGGCCGAATTGCTACAGTTCCCATCCTTCCGGAATTTACTTTTTTGCCTGATTTCTCTCTAAATTTGTTCCGGATCGTCTTCTAACTCTTGTACTTTAATAAAATAACATTAATTAGCACTATTTACACCAAAATCACAATGATTTCTCGCATTATTAATAATAAATAATATACTCTTAAACTAATAAAACTTAAGTAAAAACAACTCGAAACCTGATAAAATTCAACATGAAATGCAAAGAATAATAACTCTTTTACAAAGTTATCACATACATAATTTTATAAAGATATAGAAGTTGGGTGTGAGTGGTAAATTTATGTTGAATCGACAGATTATCATGAATAATTAAATCTCGTGGTTAATGATTCAAATATGCAATTTATATGTAGAAATTATAACTTTAATTATATATAGTACTAAGTGAAATTGAAAATTTTATGTTTGTTGTCTTGAAGTTAATATCTCATTTAAATACTGTATGTTAGATTAGTTTAGTCTTAATTTATAATTAAATCACTCTTTGAATTTACTTTCATTTAAGTATAATTGAATAAATTAATTTTTATAATTGAGAATTTCTACTATTAATTCCTTGTGGTTAATATCTCATTTAAATACTTTCTTATTACTATTATTACTTGATTCGGCACGTGCACTTGCGTTATAGTTTTCATATCAAGTTTTTGGCGTCGTTGCAAAATAATTGAAAAACTGCCCCTCCTAACATCCATTAAAGGAGTTAGAAGTTTTCTTGAGCATGCAGGTTTTTATCGCTGTTTAATTAAAGAATTTTCTAAAATTGCTAAGCCACTTTCTAATTTGCTAAAAGAAGATGTTGCTTTTGATATAAATGATGAGTGTTCAAAAGCCTTTGAAATCTTAAAAGCTCGATTAATTTCTTCTCTAATACTTGCTAGCCCTGATTAGAATTTACCATTTAAGCTATTGTGTAATGCTAGTGATTATGCAATTGGTACTATTTTGGGGCAACAGAAAGATAAACTTTTTTACACAATTTATTATGCTCAATTGAATTACACTACCACTGAGAAAAAATTGTTACTGTTGTGTATGCCTTTCAGAAATTTCGGTCTTATCTCATTTGTACTAATATAATTGTTTATATAGATCATGAAGCTCTTAAGTATTTATTTGAGAAAAAGATGTCAAACCAAGGTTAATTCGATGGGTGCTCCTGTTACACGAGTTTGATTTGGTAATCAAAGACCGAAAAGGGTCCAAAAATAAAGTAGTTGATCATCTTTCTCGACTCGAGAAAGGAAGTTTAGACGACCCTTCACTCCAGATTAATGACTATTTTCTAGATGAGCAACTCTTAAAGGTATCACATTCTCCCATTCCATGGTATGCTAAATATGTAAATTTTCTTACTTGTCATGTACTTCCTCCCTATTAAACATATCATCAAAAGAAGCGGTTTCTTTATGATGTTCGTGCTTATTTATGGGATGAATCATTCTTGTTCAAACGCTGTAATGACCAAGTTATTCGAAGGTGAGTGCCAGAAGAAGAGATAGATAGCATTCTTCATCATTGTCACTTCTCTGATTATGGTGGTCATTTTGGTGGAGCACAAACCACGATGAAAATTTTTCAATCTGGATTTTATTGGCCTACTTTATTTAAAAACTTACATTTTTTTGTTTCGCAGTGTGATTGTTGTCAAAGAGTGGGAAATATCTCACTTTGTAAAGAAATGCCACTTATTAACATTTTAGAAGTGGAACTTTTTGATGTTTGAGGAATTGATTTTATGGGATCGTTCATACCCTCTCATCAGAATACATATATCCTGGTAGTAGTCGATTATGTATCAAAATGGGTGGAAGCAGTTGCTTGCCCAACTAACAATGCTAATGTTGTGTTGAAATTTTTGAAAAGGCATATTTTTTACTCATTTTGGCACTCTTAGAGCTATTATTAGTGATGAGGGTAAACAATTCTGTAACTGTCAATTTGATATTTTGTTACAGAAATATGGGATCAAGCATAAAGCAGTCACTACTTATCATCCCCAGACAAGTGGACAAGCTAAAATTTCTAATAAGGAAATTAAAAGAATTTTGGAAAAAACTGTTTGTACTTCCTGGAAGGATTGGCCTATACGTTTGGATGATGTTTTATGGGCGTATAGGATGGCTTATAAAACACCACTTGGAATGTCTCTTTACCGGTCAATTTTGGGAAAGCTTGTCATATGCCAGTGGAGCTCAAACAAAATGCATATTGGGCTATTAAAAAGTTAAATTTTGATATTAAGGCTTGTGGAGAAAAAAAATTACTTCAATTAAATGAGCTAGATGAGTTACGAATGGAGGCTTATGAAAGTGTTAAATTATATAAGGAAAAGACAGAGAAGTGGCATGATCAAAATATTTCTCATTGTACTTTTCAACCCGAACAACAGGTATTATTATTTAACTCAAGGTTGAAATTATGTCCAGGAAAATTAAAATCGCGATGGTCCGGCCCTTTTATCGTCTGACAAGTATTTCCTTATGGAGCTATAGAAATTTATAAGGAAGGTTCAGGTACGAGTTTTAAAGTTAATGGGCAGAGACTTAAACCTTATTTTGGAGGTAATGTTTCTATACACCAACCCTCTATCACTTTATCCCCACGTTAGGTATGTTTGAATAGTCGGGTTGATGACTATAAATTTAGCGCTTCATGGGAGGCAACCCATGTTTTGGTTTATTTTTCTTAAGATAGGTTATTTAGTTTTTAATTAGGGAGTTTCTAGTTTTATTTTGGTTTGTGTTTTATCTCCTCCAATTATTTAGTATTAACAAGGAAGTCCTTTTGCTTTATTTTTTTTAATAAAGAAGACTGCTAAATAAACCTACAACTAAACATACAACACAAAAATAACTAATAAATAAATAATAAATAAATAAATAAATACACTCATGAATAAATAGATGAAAATAATCAATTCTTTAAGTATAAAATAATAATATCATATACTATATAACTATACAGCTAAACACAAGTAAATATCATATATATTCGTATTAGTAAATAAATAATTAAATAAATAAATAAATGCATAATCATTAAATAAATAAATAAATAAATAGTTAATATTAATTAATCATGAATAATAATAACCAATATGTAATATGTAATTAGATACAAATAAATAATAATATACACACAACGAACAAATAGATAATAAATAAATAAATAAATAAAATTTAGTAAACATGAATAAGATTAATATTAATAAGTAAACATATCAATAGTTATAACAAACAATTACACAAGCATCCATAATATACAACAAACATAGAAATAAAAAAATTAAAAAAAAATAAATAAATAAACACTCATAATATCAAAATATGTTAAATAAGATAAATATACATATAAATTAATATAGGGGTTCTAGATTGGTCGATAGCAGTCGAAAAGCAACAAGAAACAGTTGAAAATGAGCTAAAACTGGAGAACTGAGTCAACCTGGGCGAGTCGAGCAGAGTTGACTCAGGCGAGTCAAGCAACAGTGCTAGTTGGGCTGGACTCGGTTTCTAAATGTGGACACAGATCTAGGCAAGCACTAAGACACAAAGAGGTGAATAAAAATTGGGCATGTGGATGCAAATGCTGGTATACGATCCCGATGGCACAGGTGACTCCCATCACCTAAAAGCGTCAACGGCGACACAGCTAGGGTCGTCGTCGGTCGGGATAGACAGCCCTGACGATGAGGAATACAGTGGGTGGCGATCAATAGAGTTCGGTTAACTACTGGCTGGAAAATGGCCAGAGAGGGGGCATAATTGCCATCGGGGGTGGCGGTGCCACCGTTGGCGATCGCAGCAACCGCGGTAGTCATGGGTGGTCTCAAAATAAAGATCTTGATGAAGGTAATTTATTTGGGTGGTTGGATTGATCAAAGGTGGCTCATTGGTGCCAGAAAAAGGCTTGAAAGGGCTACGACAGTGGTGGAAATCGGGTGTAAAAACACCGTTGCCGGTGACAACTGCGGCACCACTGATGGGGACGAGGGGTACGGACTGATAGCCGACATCGAGGTGGTCATGTAAAACCTATGAATCGAGTTAGAGCTTTACATTAACGAATCAATCGGTTCGATCGTCGGTTCGAGTCGAGTCAATTTCATGAACCGCGTGTTGAGCCGAAGCCAGCCACGAGTTATGAGCGATGAGGGTCAAATGTACCTAAGTATATGGTGATAACGTCACAAAGGTGATGAGAAATGAGTTAGCAAATTATATGAAAGTATGCAGTATATTTTTTTTATGAATTTGATCATAGAATTATTTTTAGGCTAAATAACTCATTAGAATGCGTTATAGGGTAGTTTTGGTGGGTTATTAGTTATAAAACATGTCATTGTGGTGTTATGGTGTGTATTATATTTTATTAAATTTTCTCATATTTTATGATATTTTTTAGGATTTATTATGAGTTAGTTATTATTTTTAACTCGAGTCGAATTCAAGTCGAGTTTTATTTACGATATCACCACCGAACCATATCTCCCCTTGTTGTTTCTCTTCTTGCCCAAACCCTCGACGCCGCCCCCTTTGTTCATCATCGCCGCCGTCACCGACACCATCCAGTTGCCGATAGAGGCCACTTAGCCCCGTTGTGCCTTAGTCGTGCCTGGCTGACGCCAGGCCTCCCCAACGCGACGAAGCCACCATGACTGCACCATGCTTCTATTTCCAATCCCATTACCGGCAACCATCACTATCTCCATCCAGTTGTTGCCTCGCATCGCCGAACCTCCCGCAACCTTCCCCGACCGGAATGGAGCCCATCGCTGTCCATCCTGGCCGGATCTTCTCACCCACCACCGACCGCCCCCTGTTTTGCCCCTTTTCTAGAGAGCCACCACCTCTGTCAACCTCGTCGACATTGTGAACACATCGGGATTGCTAAGTCGGTGCCAACGATACCCCATACCACCGCCATCCCACTGGTCACCGAAAAACCGCCGGGAACATGTTGGAAAACTACCGAAAAATGTCGAAAAATCGCTAGTACCAGCAAGAAAATCAGATTCGTTGGAATTAGCTGGATCTTACATCGAGCTCATCCAATCGAACCTGATTGAACTTTGGACCCTACCGAGCACTGAATTCGAGCTCCGAGACATTCTATGAAACCCTAGCCGTCGCCGATTGCCGACGACGGGAGTATAATTACCTTCGATTTAAGTATTTAAAACTGATAATTGTTAGCACAACATGCTAGGATTAATGAATTGACTACTAGATATTTTTATTGTAAATAAAAATAAAATGTGAATTGCCTAATTGAAGTGTATTAAAACGGATGCTAAGGAACTAATTAGGTAAACTATGCAATTATCGTAATCTAATGCAATGTAGTGTACGATTTTGTTTTCGAAACTTAGATCCAACTCACGATGCCTTTGGGCCTATAATATTGAAATCCCTCCCCATGTCTATGTATAAAGTTTTCAAGTTTTTAGTCAGATGTGTGACGAGGGAAACCGACGGCCACGTCTTGAGATAGGGCATGCGTTTGTTAAAGTGGGCTCTAGAACTGGTGAGCGTCCACTCCATTCCCGAGGGATCCTGATAACTCCACATTTGAGTTCTTTGAACCCGAAAAAGTGTGGAGGTTTACGGGTACTGCTATGTAGCACATGTCTGGACTCGTGGTTTTAAAGGGTATTGAAGGCACGTGCCTAAAAGTACTTGACCTTTGTACTCATGGCCAGGAGTAATACGGAGGATGTAGAGGGTTGAGAAGAAAGAGAATGATTTTCTCACGCAAAGGGATAGTTTAAATGGTCAAGGAAAAAGAATGATATGGAAAGGGGGCATTGCCGCCCAAGGTCAACAGCCCCATTATTGCCCTTATGAGGGTTCTTGAGAAAGAATAATGAAATTTTTATTCAACAGGAGGGTTAACTCTCTTGTGTCAGTTTGTTACTAGGTATTACTAGACCGATAACGCTCGTTATTGACAACTTTTTAATATATATGTAGGTGAGAATCACAAGTAATGAGCACTGTCAGGACTGTGGAGGACCAACATTGAGCTCGCGTGCACATGCACCTACCGACTATAATTGGTGATGTGCTAAATTGTGTGGATAATGAAGTTGAATGATATTTTGTAAATTGCTAT
This sequence comes from Piper longum, assembly GCA_032619315.1. Classification (NCBI taxonomy): domain Eukaryota; kingdom Viridiplantae; phylum Streptophyta; class Magnoliopsida; order Piperales; family Piperaceae; genus Piper; species Piper longum. Next base: position 25,239 of record JAVDBV010069052.1, read on the forward strand.
ATAGATTATGCGTATGAGTGAAAATAGAAAGTGAAAAATGAACAGGGAGAGCAACGGAGCGAGGATAACTAGAATGTGAAAAATATGTCATGTTTGGATTGTGTTTTTTATTTTTATTGTTATAAATATTTACGGCTTGTCATTGACATGGTGACCTCCATTGCACTTATAGGAGAGATTTTGTCCGTTTTATTTTCAAAATAGATATTTCTTTTGAACTTTTCATTTGTTTGTTTTCTTCATTTACTTGTTTGTACATCATGGCATGCATATAGGACAACGTTAGAACCCAAGCATCTCATCTATGTTTTGCATGGTGTATCATCATTTTGAGACACGAAGGGTAGATCCAGTCGGCTTAACCAAATCAAGTAGATTAGTGACGGTTCAGTTGTCGGTCACATTTTCGTATTGGTTCACTGGTGAACTAAAATAGGGTGTTACAACTCATGGTGGTGCCGGCCAGGTGGCCAAGCTGAGCTGAAGACTCATCGGCGGCGAGCCGAAGTGGTAGCGGCGCTAGGGTGAAATTTTCAAAAATCATGAAAAATCTCTAAAAAATAACTTGGTGGAAGCTAGGGTTGACATGGACATCTTTGATCTTGTCATGTGGCACATTCTGAATGTCCGACAAATTGTGGACCTAGTAGGGCCCACATATAGGTATATACAATATACATAAAAGTCAAAAAACTCGGATCGAGACTATCTAAAGTCAAAATTAACTCAAGTCCTAAAAGTGACTCTATACGTGGGAATTAAGGCAAGAAGGCTAAATGAGTATTGAATCTTGAATTCAATTCGGTGAAAATCTACAACTCAAATTAAATTGGTCTCATGATTTATAACTTTATTTGGAATTTCTGGAATTACAACTTTTTTTCTTTTTGTATTTTTATTTTCCTCATTTGATATTTTAATAAAAGAGGACATTGATGTGAGAACAAAGATCACGTATACAAATTTCTTCTAGTTGAAAGAGATAATAAATAAAAGAATACTAAAAATTCGAACTATAGAATTTTTCCTCTTACAAACTAATATTATTTTGAGATATTGGCACTTTTGTTCAGTAAGATACCAAAGTGAATGATTAACTCATTATAAAATTAAATACAAGTCAAATTAATTCTCAATAATCTAATATGAAGTTGCTCTGATACCACTTGTTGTATGATAAAACCATCACAATAAAATATTCTTCTTCTTCATATTAAATTATTAAGAAAATAAAATTTGACAGTGAAAGCGTACCTGAATCTATGAAAGCAAAACGATTATTAAATTCTTTAAGTTTTGATCTTTCAAATTTAACATCAATTCTTTAAGACTAGAGTTTTTAGATGATAAAATATTAGAAAGAAAAATTTTGTACAAATTTGAGGACCATAACTATATTTATCCTTATTTTTTATAATTCTAATTTAACCCATCATAAATTAAATATTACGAAAATTATATTTATACATACTTATTTATACTTGTTTTAAATATTAATAACTAATTAATCTTAACTTAATAGATAAATTTAATTTACCCAACCTTAATAACATCGTATGATCCAAAATCCAACGGATAAGAGAGGATTTTGACTTCCAGCAGAATCTGTTCCCTTCTCTGGCTTGTCTGGTATCGTCATGTAAGTTGAATTTTCAAGGAGAAGATCAACGGTTATTGTCTGAATATTCGTCTCTTCAAAGGCTTTAAGTTTGGTATAAAAATGAAGGCATTCTTCACCAATGACATAAATTAGGATCTAAAACGGTAAGATTTTGCTATACACTGATCATTCTTTATATTCCCGTTTTACTCCCTTTCCTACATTGCCTTAGTTTTTTTTTCTTTGTTTCTTTATGTATATATATAGCCATAAGTATGAGCTATAACTTATCTAACCTTCACCCAAAAATATACTATTAAGTCCTTTAACTAAATTATACCATTTTTAGCTACATAAATTTAATTTATATGCTTGTGGGCTTAAAATATAAAAAATAAAATTTTATCTTTATTATCAATCTATTTTAATAATATAAGTAAAATTCACAAATCACTGACCCACCCGGTAAGTGTCACTTCATGGTAAAGGTAAATTTCTGTACAGATACTTTTAACGATTGTCTAAGAAAGAAATGGATATTTAAAACCACGTGAACACGTCAGACCACGCCAACCCGATTGGGATCCGAACTTCCGTAAAATCAAGCAAAATCGTCTGTCTCGAAGAGTGTTTTTTTTTTCCAGGAAGCTACAATTCAAACTGCACAGCGTGGCCTAACAAGGTTCAATCAAATAGGAAAACATCAGTCGTTCAAAGACCGGGCCTCTAAAGACCAAGGAGACAGACATATGCTGCCCAAACACAGCTGCACAAAGGCAAATTGGTAGAGCAGAGATGAGGATAGCGGTGGTGGGAGCTGGGATCAGTGGTCTGGCAGCAGCCCTTGTTCTGGCCGAGGCAGGGGTGGAGGTGGTGCTGTACGAGAAGGAGGATTACTTGGGTGGCCATGCCAAGACTGTTAATGTCCATGGCGTAGACTTGGATTTGGGCTTCATGGTCTTCAACCGGGTAATGTTCCCAGCTCCCTACTCCTCCATTTCTTACTGTTCCAGCACTACCTGTTCAGTGAATGGCTTGTCTAGAAATGGTGAGTAGGATAGATGCAAAGACGCAAAGAGGGAAGAACATTTTTTTTTTTTTGTGTGTTGATGATAAATGGGGGCAATGTAGGCATCAAACAGAGCCTTTTGTTTAAATAATCGTGAGTTTCGATTTGCGCGAGTCTGGATAACTGTTTTGATAAATTGAAACCTCGGACGACTAAACACGATTGACTTCGAACCTCTTACTTTACTACTTTCATTAGTCTAACTAACCAAAGCCGAAGAGAATTACTTAAAATATCATTTTGCACTCCTCCAGTTCAAAAAAAGCGGGGAAAGCTTACCATGTATATAATTAATTAGTTGGTGATGTGGTACTTTACTATCTTGCGCTACATTTTGTTCTGCTTACATGATGTGGGAAACATAAATGGTACCCAAAAGTGATGCGTCGGTCCACTTAACAGAATGGACCCATCACTCGTTGGTTAGTGATGACCGGTAATGTGGTATTTTTTAAGCAATGCCATGTGAGTGGAGTAGACGTCGTATTTTTTTTCACCCCCACAGTAGCCCGTGGGTGTGGTTTGGCGCATTGTTGGGGATGGCACCACATATCACGTTCCCACATGGTTTGCCCCATCGCCAATCAACCGTAAAATATAAAAAATAAAAAATTTTAAAGTACATATAATTATAATTATTTATAAAAAATTTTAACTCTAATGTAAATTTAAATTAATATAATATAAAATCTCTTCATAAAAGATACCTTTTTTGTATTTAATTTTTATAAAAAATGTTATAGTGACGAACTACTCTCAAAAGGACCGTTTGGTAGAAGTCTCAATTTTTCACCATAAAATAAAATATTCTATAATTAAATAAACCTTGACTGTAGATATTACGGGATATTTTGATAGATTGGACACAACTAAGTGTTTTCTTCCTCGCATTTTATTTTTCCAGCTTCTGTATTAGAAAGATGACTGGATTAATATTTCTCACGATAATGATTCGTAACTAATAACTTCGAAATATGTACGATGGTGATGATGATGTTAAAGCTTTCAACTTGATTGCACTCTCTCTCTATAGAAACAAGTGTTGTAAGAAGTAACTTCGAAAAGGCATCTGACTTTAAATCTCCCTCTTGTTTTAAGAAGTAAGTTTTGTAATCATTGTTAAACTGAGGCTTAGATCAGTGTCATGTTTACAATGTTTAATTTGTTTGGTGGAAAGCATTTCATTGCACATGGTATAATTCAATCTCATAGTTTCCCCCTTTCAACAACTATATATATATTGGGATCGATGGTCATTAATTGGCGCGAGGACTTCAAACTTTGTTCTTTACACATGAATTTCGTATTATTGATTTGACTATGAAATACAACACTAATTCCTTGTATAATTAGCCTGAGACGTAAGAAATATATATATAGATATACAAATTAAGATTGCTGTGTGTGATGCGAACTGCAGGTGACTTACCCAAACATGATGGAATGGTTTGAGAAGATGGGAGTGGAGATGGAGAGGTCGGACATGTCCTTCTCTGTGAGCCTTGATCAGGGCAAAGGCTGTGAGTGGGGTAGCAGAAATGGATTGTCTGGTTTGTTCGCACAAAAGACCAACGCTTTTAACCCCTATTTCTGGAAGATGCTTCGAGAAATTGTCAAGTTCAAACATGATGTCCTCATGTATGTACATTATAACTGGCTTGCGTACACCTTAGCTTAATTATTTAGTAATGTGAACAGACGGATTACTACTGTTGCCTCTATGCCCGTCATATCTTCTAGCTTGAGCTGGGTGCATGCTTGGAATTCTTGCTTAATCAGGGTTGGTTATAGTTTATGTTTTTGTGTTCTTCTACACTAGGTAGTCGAATACTTCAGTTTGAGTAAATTCTAGTTTCATAGTTGTCATTATGCTTCTAATTTATGTCAATGTGTTGACTCATAACCCAGTCATTGATAAGAAACTACAACAGGATTTTCTTAGTCATTCATCCTAGCATTTGTCTTGAGGAATCTTTTATCCTATAAGCTTTTTATTTTAACCCTTATTTTTGGTCCCTTCACTAACCTGTTTTCATCGTTTTGACCATTATTTAACATAACTTCACTGAAACAGGTATCTTGAAAAGTTTGAGAATAATCCTGACATTGATCGAAACGAGACTCTGGGAAGTTTTATTGAATCTCATGGATATTCCCATCTATTTCAAGAAGCTTATCTTGTGAGAATTTTTTCTCTTACACACTAATAATCTTTTCTTTTCTTTGTTTTATTTAATGTTAGGAGTCTTATTATCATAGTGTCACAGATTCCTATTTGCGGATCAATATGGTCGTGCCCTGCTGAAGGAGTACTAAGTTTCTCTGCATATTCTGTGCTATCATTTTGCCGAAATCATCACCTTCTCCAGGTACATATTCTCTAAGGGGGATTGTTTGAGCTAGCTTCATCTTCTGATTATTTTTTTCAAAAAATTTGAGATTTGCTACGTTTTGCATATATGGTATGAGTTTTCAATAACTATCATGTAATTTGCAGCTATTTGGTCGCCCACAATGGCTTACTGTTAGAGGGAGGTCTCATGCTTACACACGGAAGGTAACCTTTAGGCATTAGTTTGTCATGTTTTCACTTTCTATAGACGTTTCTAGAATCCAAATTTAAAGTAGTCCGTTGTTTCCCAGCTATATTGGTCTTTAGTTTTGTGTTTTCAAACACTTGTTATCATTAATTTCAAAATTCTGATGTGTCTCCAAATTTCTATACCAGATCAAAGAGGAATTGGAAGCAAAAAATTGTCAAATCAAATTGGGTTGTGAAGCACATCTTGTGTCAACCACAGACAATGGTTAGATGCTTTATTTATAAAGTGTGTCTGACTAAACACCATTAAGAATAAAATAATTTTTTGTAAGTTGTGATAAATTTGAGTGTAATACATCTAATAAATTTTTTAAAAATAACATCAATAGAAAAAATAATATCAAAATTTGTCTCTTCACTTTTCAGTTTTGTTCTTGAATCAGGCCTTCCCTTTTTCTTTCATACTAGCATGTGTTTTTCTGAACTCACTAGATACTAGATACCTTTGATATTGTGATCTTCCTTTGATCTCAAACATTCACTTTTGTTTTTGGTTAATGAAAAGGTCGTTGTGTAATTGAGGAAAATGGCTCGAAAGAAATGTATGATGGGTGTATAATGGCTACTCATGCCCCAGATGCGTTAAGAATATTAGGGAGTGAAGCAACAGCCGAAGAGAGAAGAGTCCTTGGTGCCTTTCAATATGCGTACAGGTACGTTTCTCTGTGCAGTCAGTTCTTCCACCTTAATCAACAAAGTTCAAGCTATGAAGAAGCTCTAAGTTTGTACAATATATTTTTACTTAAACTTCGTATTTTCTTTTCCTAAAAGATTATGCTGTTTGGAAAGAAACCAATGTACAAGCGAAAGAAAAGAACCTCACTACCTCATAATTACAGCCGTAGCATATATGATCATTTGAAATACATGCCTTTTGTGACAAATTCATATCAGGTCATAAACTAGTGTCTCAGCTTGTAACTATCTCTGTATTTTTAATTCAACTTTTGTAAATGCTAGGCATCTCTTAGGGTGTTTGCCATCCGTTTTGATTGACCAATAATCCCTCCATCATGTATAAATTTATTGATAGAGAACATGAGAATTTATCAATTCCTCTTTTCTTCAATGACTTACTTCTGCTGCAATATAGTGCAGTGATATATATCTCCATCATGACAAAAGCTTCATGCCTCAGAATCCATCAGCATGGAGTTCGTGGAATTTTCTTGGAACAACTGACAATAAAGTTTGTCTAACTTACTGGCTTAATGTTCTTCAGGTTGGTATTATATTCACTATCATCTGCTAACTCTTCTCTTTAATTAAGACTTCGCTATTGCTGTCCTCTCTGTGTTATAGCTAAGAGTAAACTTATTCATTTGGGCTACAAAATTGCTGGACAAATGGTTCACTTGTAATGGAGATATGTATTCAGTTTTTAATCTGTAAACAATTTGTCTCATCTCTTTCATGCTCTTGACAGTATGACTTGTGAACATTTTCCAGAATATTGATGGTACAGATCAGCTACCATTCTTTGTTACACTGAATCCGCGTCATGCACCAGAAAGCACTTTGCTTAAATGGTCAACAAGCCATCCAGTTCCATCAGTTGCTGCCTCTAAAGCCTCACTTGAACTTGATAGAATTCAAGGGAAGAGAGGAATTTGGTTTTGTGGTGCATACCAAGGTAAATTTCTGCTTCTTCACTGGATGTGGCACTTTGCAATGGACTCAACGATCTCAGTAACTTTGTTGTTTTAATTAAACAAATTAGACACTTGCCAACCTTTATGTTCTGCCTTCTATAAATATTTGTCTCCTGCAGGCTATGGTTTCCATGAAGATGGACTAAAGGTAATATTTTTTGTTTCTTGTCAAAGTGCAGGTCTGTAAGTACTTTACATGTAACTAATTTGAATGTATTAACCCTTTTCAGCATGAACAAATATCTACTGCATATTTCTGTAGCTTTGTCAACTTGTTGTGGTAAATAAATGCTACTAAAGCTGTGGGAAGAGAATTATCATGTATCTGTCACATGGTCTTTATGTATATTGCAGGCTGGCATGACTGCAGCAAATAACTTTCTTGGGAAGGTCTGCAGCCCTCTAACAAATAAAAAACACATGTTACCTTCATGGGTTGAAACAGGGGCCCGACTTATGGTTAAGAAATTCCTTGATGACTTCATTTCTATTGGTTGTATAACGTAAGTAGTCTCATTCTAGCTTGTACAAAGTAGTGCTTTTAAACATTGTGTTTGTGTATGTGTTACATAAATAGCTGTCTGTGATTCGAGTTGTGTTTTTTTTTTCTGTTAATATTTTTTCTCAAGGAACCTACTAATTACTACTTCCTCAATTTACTGCTTAACTAATTTAGTTTCCCTTTGGCATAGATTGTTAGAAGATGGTGGAGATATTTTCATTTTTGGAGATTGCAACAAAATAAGTGGTTCCCAGACCGTATTGAGAATCCACCATCCTGCCTTTTATTGGAAAGCATGATCCTTACTCATGATCAATATTTAACATCGCTACTAAAAAATCATTTTGACATGTTAGTCTCAACCATTAGCGTGTTTTGAACTTGGTTTACAGGTTGCAACCGAGGCAGATTTAGGTCTTGCAGATGCATACATCAATGGTGACTTTTCTTTTGTTGATGAAAAGGAAGGTCTTCTTAATTTGTTCACGGTGATTACAGTCTTCTCGATTTGCTGCTTTCTGAAAATTACCAAAACATAGCTTGTCTAATCCTACTTCCCTTGGCTGATAGACTGCTAGTTTTTCAGATGTTCATCGCCAATAGGGACATGAAGCACCTTGGTACTGCTGTTAAAAGTAGAAGGTGTGTATCATGATCTTGCATGTAAACATAATTAATCACATCAGAACTGCTTCGCAAATAAATGACATTGTTTACTTGTCCAAGGGGCTGGTGGACACCAATGTTTTTAACTGCCGGTATAGCGTCTGCAAAATATTTCTATCGGCATCTTTCAAGGCAAAACACCCTAACACAAGCTCGCCGAAACATATCCCGACACTATGATCTGGTTAAACTATCAAATATCATATACTAATCTTTGTGGAGTTGAATTTGTTACCATATTGAATATCTTCCCTGTCTTTCACTCTAGAGCAATGAACTCTTCTCCCTGTTTTTGGACGAAACAATGACGTACTCATGTGCAATATTTAAGGTCTGTATAAAGTTATATTATGTCCTGGCTTATGTTTAGTCAAATTGCATCTATTTCAACTTATTGGTCCCCTTGTGCAGAGTGAAACTGAGGATTTGAAAGCGGCACAGCTACGCAAAATTTCTCTACTCATAGAAAAGGTGAAATTCTGTATGTTAAACTGCATTTTTCTTGAAAATATTTGGATTAGCTTCATAAAAATTTCAGAATTCTACTCACCTTTAAAGCAAAGATTTTAGGCTAGGATTCAGTGCAAGCATGAAATTCTTGAAATTGGGTGTGGATGGGGAAACCTAGCCATAGAAGTTGTTAAACGTACCGGATGCAAATACAAAGGAATTACTCTCTCTGAGGAGCAGCTCAAATATGCTGAGAATAAAGTCAAAGAAGCTGGCCTCCAGGTTTTCCTCCTCCTTTTCTTTCCCTTATATCTGTCCTATTATTGTTGTAATAATCACGAGTATATGTGGTTGCAGGACAACATAAAGTTTTTGTTATGTGATTATCGTCAATTACCTAGGTCTGCAAAATATGACAGAATTATTTCTTGGTAAGTTCTACTGTTCACTAAGGCTTCTAACTTCATGAAGTTAACACTAAATCTTGGACCGAACTGCACATTGTCTCTCTTAGTGAAATGCTAGAAGGAGTTGGACATGAATTCATGGAGGAGTTCTTCGGTTGTTGCGAGTCTGTTCTAGCAGAAGATGGTCTTTTTGTTCTACAGGTGATCAATTTTGAACAGATGGATAATGATTATGATCTGTATTTCATCATATCAATATATGGCAGTTGCCAGCGACAAAGTTCTTTCCTTCATGTTTTGGGTGAACAGTTTATATCAATACCTGATGAACGGTACGATGAGTATAGGAGAAGCTCAGATTTTATAAAGGAATACATATTTCCTGGTGGATGTCTCCCATCTTTGAGCCGAGTAACATCAGCCATGGCATCTTCTTCTAGACTCTGGTTTGCTTCACAGTTTCATATCTTATCACTCCTCATTGTGCTCACATTGCTACCTAGTTCTTGCAATCTGTTTCCGCTAACACCACCAACCTCATTGAATTGTTCAAAATCTGCAGCGTGGAGCATCTGGAGAATATAGGTATTCACTACTACCAAACACTCATTTACTGGCGCGACAGGTTCTTAGCAAAACAAAGGTATGGTTGCACCTAATGCATCTTGTTAATTGGGAGAAGCTATCCTTAAAATGTACAAGAGAACTTTTTTAGCAGAAAGTAATATTTGGTTAATTCGTTTCAGTAAAATTCGAGAGTTGGGGTTCGACGAGAAGTTCATACGGACATGGGAGTATTACTTCATCTATTGCGCAGCAGGCTTCAAGTCCCGAACACTTGGGAATTATCAGGTATCATGTCAGTTTTTAAGGATTTGAAATTATTTTTTGTTCTGGAAAGATGAGTTGATTGTGATTTCATTGCTTTGCGCAGATTGTATTCTCACGTCCCGGAAACCTCCAAGCGTTTAGTAACCCATATGAAGGTTTTCCATCTGCACACTGAGATTTGGTGCATAGAACATTGTGGATGGGATAGATTACATTCTCCCCATTTTTTCATTTGTGATATTTCAATCTTCATCATTGTGTCAAATTCCAAGTTGTTTCCCGTTTCGGATTTCCCCATACCAATTGTGGAAAGAAGCTGACAATTGATTTGTATTGAATTGAAAATGAAGATTATGTCCAAAACCTCGGCAAAATTGCAGCGCTGCTACTTCATTATCTTTTTTCAGTGACAAACGATGTTGGAACCAACATTCTTCTACGTCAATCTTCAACTTGCATCATCAACCGTTCACAAGCAAATATTGAAGACTTAATAAAGAGTAGTACGCATTCATTTGCCATGCCCATCAAAGAAATGAGCCATATATGCTCTGTGGTTGCGGTTTATACTGATCTTCCACATCAGAAAAAATTTTCCTTAAGTCAGTTGGCTTTCCGCATTGTGAGCTATTAAATAGATATTTGTAGCAGAAATGGCAGAAGCATCCACATCGAAGGCAACAACTTCTTCATATTCAATTTTGGGAAGAACTGATGTTACAAATCCAAGATTTGCTGTGGAGATTTTTAATGGTACCGGTCATTTCGGCATGTGGTAAAGTGAGGTTCTAGATGCCCTCTTTCAACAGGGTCTAGACATTGCCATCGAAGAAAAGAAACCAGAAGATCTTGAGGAGAAAGAATGGAAGACGCTGAATAGAATGGCATGTGGTACCATTCGAGCGTGCCTTTCTAGAGAGCAGAAGTATACTTTTTCTAAAGAAACTTCTGTAAGCAAATTGTGGAAGGCACTGGAGGAGAAATTTTTGAAGAAAAGCAGTCAGAACAAGCTCTATATGAAAAAGAGATTGTTCCGATTTAATTATGTTCCTAGTACCACTCTGAATGATCATATTACTAGCTTTAATCAGTTAGTAACTAATTTGATGAATCTGGACGTGACTTTCGATGACGAAGATCTGGCTCTCATGTTATTGGGATCACTTCCTCATGAATTTGAGTTTCTTGAAACTACTTTACTTCATGGGAAGGTTGCTGTGTCATTCAGTGAAGTAACTGCTGCCTTGTATAGCTATGAATTAAGAAAGAAGGAAAAGCAAGAAAATATAACTGGAGAAGCAGAAGCTTTTGTTTTGGAGAGAGGCCGATCGGAGAGCCAGAACAAAGGAAGAAGGGGAAGGTCGAAGTCAAGGTCCAGACCGACTAAAGATGAATGTGCCTTTTGTCGAGAAAAAGGTCATTGGAAGAAAGATTGTCCCAAGCTGAAGAACAAATGCAAACCTGAAAAGGGAAAAGCTGCTGCAAATGTTGCTGAGTGTGATGATGCAGATTCAGACCTTTCAATTGCTGCATCAACTAGAAATTCTAGTTCATGGTTGCTAGATTCTGCTTGTAGTCATCATATGTCGCCCAATCGAGAGTGGTTCTTTGATTTTAAAGAACTAAATGGTGGAATTGTCTACACAGCAAATAATGCCCCTCTTGTCACACATGGAGTTGGTTCTGTTCACTTGAGGAATCATGATGAATCAACTAGAACTTTAACTAGTGTTCATTATGTGCCAGATTTAATGAAGAATCTCATCTCTGTCGAAACCTTTTGATTCTAAGGTTCCGACAGAGAGGGCAAAAGATGGGATAATGAGGATCATCTCTGGTGCTCTTGTGATAATGAAGGGGATCCGAAGAAAAAACAATGTGTATTACTTTATGGGTAGTACAATTGTTGGGGAGGCAGCAGCGACGTCAACTCCTACTAATGGTCAG
>JAVDBV010069053.1:11970-22458 GCA_032619315.1 Piper longum
AATTAACTCATATGTTCACTCAGACACTAGTTACTTAGTTGAAGGAGTGAGAAAGAGCGAGCTCCAGCTTTTAAACTCTGTTTATATCGCCTTTGAGGGAGGCTTTAAGAATGGTGCTGCTTTATGAAATTTTGTTATCTTTAATATTGATCATTATGCCATCTATCGAGGAAGTAGTGCCTACTCTGGAATTGGAGATACAGATGAATCAAAACTAAGGGCTTTCCTTCAGGCTCTCTCTTATACATCCCACGCATGTTTTGATCATTTTATATTATTGCCTGATTCTCTCCACATCTGGTAAATTTCATTTCGGGTTTGAATGAGTGTGTATGTTGGATGAACATTAATCTTGTTGTTTCTTGTAGACAGAAGTTTAATCTTCTTAATGCTGATTTTAGATGGATACTTAGATACTTTAACCAAGCTGCTATGATCCAGCATCTAACTCTAGTTATCTATGTGTTTTGACCATGCTTCTTACTAGTAATGAAGCTTCTTTAAAAAAAGAAAAAAGAAAAGCATATCCTGAAATCATGTATCACTTTTTTTTATTTTGACCGAGCTCATTTATCTTTTTTATGGCAAGAGCATGAATGTAAAGTAATTTATTAATTATCGAGCAAGCGTACTTATTAACTCTACATACAAAAAAAAAATGTTATGGGCTGTAGATGATTTAAATATTATTTGAAAGGCCAGTAAACACCGGCTCCACTTTGCATAGGTTGTGAAGATGTCCCCCCTGTACTATTTAGCGTAAAAGATCAAGAATCAATTATAAAGCGGGGAAAATTCTAAGGTTTGTAAGTGCACAGATAAATTGGTTGTTTTTTGGCTCATGACTAGTTTATTGGGTCTTAGGAATTAACTTGTAAACTTTACGATATTGCTATAGATTTATTCTATCCCAATTCCTAAATAGAACTTTATTTCATCATTCTTCATTCTGTACCCATCCATAATCTTCTTCACTTATAGTAGCATAATATCATTAGATTTTGAATGGTGCTAGGCCGTGCAAATGGTCGGTTCGGTTAAAAACCGAACCTAACCTAAACCAAAGTGATGGAAATCCATTTATTCAATTAACCACGGCATTATCCTTAAAAACTAATAAGTTGCATCTAATTACACCGAGTAATAATATAACTTAAACACTCGACGGAAACGCCAAAGCGTCGCTGCCTCGAACATTTGCAGCCAATTGACAAAGTTCCGCGCACTCAAATGATCCACTACATTTTCCCTTATTTCATTCACTTCTTTCTTTTCATCTGTTTGACACACCCTATTTTGCGCATCTAAAATCAGCATTAAGAAGATTAAACTTCTGTCTACAAGAAACAACAAATTTAATGTTCATCCAACATACACACTCATTCAAACCCGAAATGAAATTTACCAGATGTAGAGAGAATCAGGCAATAATATAAAATGATCAAAACATGCGTGGGATGTATAAGAGAGAGCCTGAAGGAAAGCCCTTAGTTTTGATTCATCTGTATCTCCAATTCCAGAGTAGGCACTACTTCCTCGATAGATGGCATAATGATCAATATTAAAGATAACAAAATTTCATAAAGCAGCACCATTCTTAAAGCCTCCCTCAAAGGCGATATAAACAGAGTTTAAAGGCTGGAGCTCGCTCTTTCTCACTCCTTCAACTAAGTAACTAGTGTCTGAGTGAACATATGAGTTAATTGAGGCAAACAAATCTTTACTAGTGGACCTCAGAGAAGCCGCTTCACAGGATTTTATCCTTTGGTAGCAACTATCAATTAAAGATAAAAGATAAAAGTCCATAACAGTAAGATGAGCAATGTTATTCCTAAGGCTCAAGACCTCGTCAGCCATAATATCGACCGAGATGGCACTGTTGTCAGTGTTGGCTATGGATGGAAAGCTTATCGCGAGGCAGTTCCGAGGGTACCAATCCAGTGTTCGGGGGGAGAGCCGGAGACTCGCCCACGGTGCTAAAGGTAAACAATTCCAAAAATAATGAAAAATCTCTGAAAAATAACCAGGTAAAAATTATATTTTGTCACGTAACCTAATTTATTAGACTATAAAGGGACCGCCATACACAAATCCCACAACATTGACCGATATGCAGTCCCAAGTACTGACCACGTTACCCTCCGTACCTACTTGTAGACATAAATTCAACCGTTTACAAATTACACAAGTCCTAAATGGACGCAGCCTTCCCGTCCCGGTCATCCACCACAGAGTCCAAGGATCCGGACCCAACTGCAGCCGAGTTTCGAACAGAACAATTTGCTCGAATCTCACCCTGTCTTCCGGTCAAGACTAGGAGCTGGCTCATCTTGATCATGGACAAGGCAAACTGCTCGAAGAAGAGGTTCTGATTCACAGCAAAGCTAGCAACAATCGGACGAGTCCTTCCATCGGTGTAAAGGTCCTGGTCGGACGTAAACAGACCTTGTCGGTTCTTCAAGTCGACATAGTACTTGTTATCAAACAGGTTCGGGCTCCGGATGTCGAGTACCGTGGTGTTCGTGACATTCAAAGCTGGACATGTTAGCCTCAGGTTTCGGGCGAAGGTCTGGTCCATGGTCGGATCCTGGTTGGGGTAGAGCCGAGTTTCGAAGGACGTGCAATGGCCTATACCGATCGTGTGTCCACCGGAAAGTGCAACAAGGTCGGTCGCGTCCAGGTTCTTCGTGGCTAATGAGTTGATCAGGGTTGTTGCATTGGACGTTGGCGGTGGGAGGTTGGCAAGGGTGTCATTAAGAGTTGCAAAGTTGAGTCCGTCTCGTCGACCGAGTGGTACACGATAATCCGGTCCCCCGGACTGTTTAACACACAATCAAGTAAGCAAATAATTACCATTAGTTAACTACACATTAATCCATATATATATAGACAATGTCTTGTTCATGGGGCTCCAATTAATAAATATAAGATTTGATTTAATTTGTATAAGTGACACTATTCACATCACCCACATCAACCTAGGCTTACTAACTGCACTATTTTTTATTCAATTTCAAACTTTGAAAAAGAATTATAAGTAACAATGAATCAAACTTGGATCTATCTCTACGGTTGTTCAAAGTTTGATTACACTCTAGCTTTACCTTGACGCTTGACAGAAAAAACTAGACTCAAAGTTTAATTCAACCTGAAACGAGCAAGGCATGAACTTGTAATCGTACAATTCAGTTTAATTTAAAATTCGATAATTAAATAAATAATATGATTTTTTATAATATTTATCTTAATTTTTATATATAAATATAATTGAATTATAAAATATTATTATATGATATCAAATTAAATAAATTTATATACGATTAAATTATTTTTATGTATAATTATATTAAATTTAAAATCTCTTAATTAAAAATTAAATTTTAAAATAAATTATATAAAAAATAACATGAATATATAGGATTTAAGCCGAGCTCAAACTCGTTCAAAATATTTTTTATCTCGAATCAAACTGAAAATCAAACGAATAGAACTTTTGGTATGCTCTACTTGCAGGATGAGCACCCCTATTATCTCGATTATCATAGGGGGAAAATTTGTTCTTACTAAGAACACGGCGTCGCGGGCAGCAAGGGCAGTGATATCAGCACAAGATACAATTCTGCCGCAGGCTCTATGGACACGGTCTCGAAGGTCCTCTATGATTCTGAAGGCCTCTGGCCGGAGAGTCAAGTTCGGTGGTGCATCCTTCTCGCTCGGTCCACTCGCAGACCCGTCCAGTAACACAGAGCCGTCGCACCCCTGTGAACGTTTCCAATGTCACGGATCAAATGAAGGAAATGGCAGAGATATGAGTGGGGCAGGGATACTCACTTGGACAAAGCAGTCATGGAAGTGGACGCGAAGAAGGCCGGCGGCTTGGCCGATATCGTTCTTGAACACCTGCTTGAGCCGGTCTCGGACGATCTTCTCAACCCTGGGGCAGCTGGTTTTGTAGTATGTCCATGACAGCCCTTCGACTATCGGCTGGCCATGAGCAGAGCTGAGAAAGAAGACGAAACAGATGAAGCAAAGAGACCACCACAGAGGGGAAAGAGAAGCAGCCATGTCCTTCTGATCAGCTCTGGGTTGTGGAGAAGGAGCTTATAAGCACTAGCTAGTGAAGGGATTAAATAAGAGAAGATATTGACTTTGGTCTTTGCAAATTTGGTTGTCAGTGCTGTATTTTTAAAACAATAAAAGAGGAAGAACGTGTCAAGCCTGCTATTTTATCCCTGGTTGATGGATGCGTGATCCAAAGATAAAATAAGTAAGTGGCAGATGGTAGAGATTGCTAGTCGATAATTGAAATAAGATTTGGAATCGGTACATGGTCATTTTCATGATTTAGTGTGGCGGCTTGTGACCGCCGCTACTTGTCCCCATCTATGGACTTATGTTGGTTCGCAATAACTTTCTTGAGCTCATTCACAAAAGACTTTGCCGGTGAAAAAAGGAGGACAACAATTGCCCGGCTCCAAAACTCATGCATAAAACCAATTACGTGCCCTGTCCTGCCTCCTTTTTTAGATGCCCATTTATTTCTTTGTACAATGAGGCATGCCATAAGTCTCATCCGAATAGCACTCTCCAAAGCAAGCTTTGCAAAATGTTTTGAAGAGTACTGCACTGTTATAATTAAACTAGCCGGTCACAAATTCACTTAAGTACTCGTGTTAGTAGTACAAGCAGTACTAATTTTAGTGATACCCAGGATGGGGGAATGTTGGACGGTCCATGATTGTTTTGAATTTGTTGCATATATTTTATGAAGTGGAGCATTGATATACTACTGTGTCAGTGATGCATAGAAAAAGAGTGGTCTTGGTTTGAGTACTTGAGAGGTTGCGAAGAATAGTCGAAGATGAGTACATTTTTCAAAAGCTAGTTTCACTTGTTCACATTGAATAATATGCAGAGTTTCTCCCAGCTGATACCAAATCATACAAGCCTAAAAAAGAGGAGGAATTAGGTGAGCGGCCTCAGATAGATTTCTTTTATCTGCCATATTTGCTCGAAGGTAGAATAGACATCAACATAAATATAAATTAATACTATAAGGTAAGTCATGACCGAATGCTGGACACGTTGAATTTCAGTGGTACATATTGTTTTTTAAACGGTGGAAGAGATGGTAGTTTCAACATGTCGATAATGGTGACGAATGAATCGATATATTTTCGTCCGAAACGTGTACCTAAGATTTGATTCTTTGCCGCCCCGCGTGACATTTACTGCAACCAAATTAAAGTTGGTAAGAGGCCTTCAATATCTTTCGTGAAAATAGTGGAAAACCGCACATTGTTTCCAACAACTTGTAGCTAGCACAATGAATCATCTTTTCAGTGGAAAATTGCACCTCTTTATCTTTAAGATTATGCTTTTCTTTCATAGTTATAAATTGTGTTGTGTCTAGCTATGGCAAGTGAACAATCAAATGATGCAATGAGAATCTCGAAGTAACGAGCCAATAAGAATCTCGACGTCCCGTTCCTATCCGAATCTTGATAATCCATCTTATTGAAGCATATATATATATATATATATATATAGTACTCGAATTTTAATCCGGTCGTTAAAAGACCATCCAACGGGGCAGCACAACACAAGCTCTCTACAAAATTCTTCAAATGCCGTGGACGTCCCGACTACGGCGGTGGTGCCGCCCCTCTCGATCTCCAATTAATCATCGCCGCCACTACCGCCGCCAGTGCCGCCCACTCTGTCTCCACGGCCGACGTCGTCGCCGCCAATGTCGACGCCCTCCTCGGCCTCGTCTCCCCCGACGGCGATGGCGAGATCTGCGCAATCCTCAATGAGATCAGGGCCAAGAATCGGGAGCGCGCAGAGAAGAAGGAGGCGCTCCGGTGCGTGCAGCCAATGGCGGTAGAGCTGGTTGGAGTGGATGTCGGTCGTTTTGGGGATCTAGGTGGTGGGAAAGTAAGAATCTTTAATCTGATTATGTGGTGCTGGTCGGGTAGGATGGGATTCAGCATTGTTGGAAATGGTATGTGTGCTTTTTTTTTTGTTGTTTTTTACGATTGTGAGCTAGTAGATTTATTAATTTGTGCGTTTGAAAAAATTGAGCCTTGGTATTGAAATTTCAGATGTGTGGGGAGTATGGATTGGAGCTAGGTGTATCAATTGTCTGGATTTTGGGATTTAAAGCGAATTTGTATTGAAATTTGTTTGCTTTTCACGTTACTGGTGTTCACATGTATTAAAATTTGTCTGGATTTGTCTGGTGGAGCATCTCTTAGCCACTCCAAGTCTATGCTTCCTTCTTCACGAACTAGACAATTTAGAAAATCTTGCAAAACTAACTCCCATCTATAATGAAAGAGTCTTGTTTATTTTGTTATTATGTGATTTATAAATTTGAAAACAGTTGTTTTAAACTTTCTGACAATTACTTTTTTAGCATTGAATTTTTCTGATGAGCTAATAAACAAATTCTTGCAGTGTTTAAGAATTTAATCAACTGATCTGGGAAAGCTCTCAAATGTAGTAAGTTTACCTATATTCTTTGTCAGGGTACAGGGTGAATAGCAAAAAGTTATTGGTTGTTATTTGAAGTGAGTCATATGCAACACTCATTAAAACCTGCGATTGCTCCTTGTGAATTTTTTTGCTGAAATCCATGAATTATGTTTACAGAAAATGGATAGATAATTACTCATCTGAGATATTTGAGGTCAGAAAGATGTATGAACTCAATTGCTTTGCTCAAACAGTCAGCAACTGTTCGTTTGCATAAATTATAAGACTTGCTTTATAATCTGAGTGTCTCTTTGACGGGTGAAGAGCTTGATATAATTGAGAGACTTTATCATCAAGCTTTAAAACTGGAAATTGATTTCTTTTATAGTTTGGCAGTTGGCCAAAAATCACTGATTCCTTTTTGTAAAATGCATGATCTTGCAAAAGATAGACTTGTCATTTTTTTTATTTTTATTTGACGTGCACTGTTGTTGATTCGTCTGCCATCTTAGCTGAAATCGCAATACAATCAGCACCTAAGACTGATCAGATTGTACCAAAAAAGTTGAATGCTCAGAAGCCATATACAGAAATAAAAGTAAAGTGGGATTCTATTTCCAAGCAATATACAAATGAATATGAGCTCTGCATCGATAGTATTCTGTCTTCTGATAAAGGTAATTCTTAGATGTTGTGTTGAGTGAACAAACATGGTGGTACATGATGAAGAAAAATCATAGTTTAATCAGACCACTTATTCTGTCCTTTTTGGTGGTTGTAGTGGAAAGTTTCAACTATCAAGGTCTACGCAAAGCTCTTGAGCAAGTTTCAATTTTTTAGAAGTAGGCAAATTCACTTGTGATTGAATTGGAAGTTTTGAATGGCTTGGATTTGGAGGATGCTAAGCATGCGGGCAAGCATTTGGTACTTCAGAATGGATGCATGAATTTTTTCAGCAAGTTGTTGTACGGAAAGTAGGGCTAAATGTGGATATTCATTTAATTCCGTACGGTTGGTGCAGGGATATCATCAGATTTGCCTGTTTGTTTGTTTTACTTTTTTATTTTATAAGTGGATCCTATTTTGTGTGTTGAAGTCTGGTACCTCAAGTACATTGAGGAGGCAAAGCAGTGGAGTGGACTTGAGCTCTGGGTAATATATTCTTCAGTCGATACTTTTTGTGAAGGGATTGAGTCTTTTCATGTTATTATATTTTACAAGGCCGTGGTGTCGGTGACAGAACAAGGGTACGCTATTTCCAACTACTTTCCCCCTATTCCTACATAGAAGACTGCTAAAGTGTTAGGTGAGAACAGTAAAGGGCCGGAAACTGTTGAAATTGCCGGATGATAATAGATGAGTATCGAGAACATGGGAATGGTTTGTTTCAATGCAAGTACGCAGTTATGTTTGTTAATGTGATTTGTTCTAGTTTTAAAAGTAAAATGTGTTATCTTTTCCTATGAAACAACTTGTTCTTTCTTCTGTAAATGCTACTGCTAAATCTTCCTTTTTATTGAAATGTGTGTTTTGTTCAAGTTGTGTATAATGCCATCGACCGCTTGTTTTTCTGGTTGAGCCTTTCTTCTTTGATCTGATTCGTTCGGTAGCCTAAAACCCTTCTCATGCATCATTGTATGTTCCCTCGTGGTAGTGATGTTCGTAAATCTTCCAAAAATTTTGCAGAAAAGAAACCTTGGGCAGGGGTGGTAAAATATTTATGGACAGCGTAGTATGGACAATACTACCAGAAAATGTGTTGATTACATGTTGGAAAAATAATTTAGCAAATTGCCTCTTTCATATGATTCTCATAAGTTGATTACAATTCACTACACGCTATGTTATCCTCTATATTTGCTCTATATCTTTTGTGGAATTGACTAGGGTGATGGACGAATGCATAGATTCTAAGTAGCAGAGACGACCTGTTTGGAGGCCTCTTTGACCCTGGGAAGTACATGGCGTTTCACTTTATATTGAGATATATTTCGTAATATTGAATCGAGTTTGGATGGAAATGAGAAGGGGTAGTTTTGTAATAAAAACTTGATTTGCTCCCTACTCGAGTCAATATAATGAAATATATTTCGAAAAATATAAAAAATATAATAAAATATGATAAAATAATGTAATCGAGTTCTAATTGATTACTTTATTTTATGGTATTTTAATCTATTTTTTCATATTTTTTGAAATATATTTTGTAATATTGACACGAGTTGGGAAGGAAATGGATAGGGGTAGTTTTGTAATAAAACTTGACTCGGTTTCAACTCGAGTCAATATTACTAAATAGATCCCAAAAAATATTAACAAAATATAGAAAAATACCATAAAATAAAACAATCAAATTCTAAAGGTAATTTTATTTTATTTTTTAATATTTTTGTGATATATTTTGTCATATTTACTCGAGTCGGCGAGTAAGGTTTTATTATAAAATTCCTATCATTTCATTTTTCTTCACCATCCTTGCATTCTCTCCTACTGACCGATGACTCTATTTTTGCTAAGCCACCACGGCGGGTGACCTCGCCGCTGCCATCACCTGCACCACCGCGGGTGATAAAAGTATATGATATAATTTTTTAAAAGAAATCAAAGTATATGATGTATTTTATATATGTATTTTTAAATTTATTTGTAATATTGACTCGAGTTGGGAGCAAGTCAAGTTTTTATAACTCTAGTCGAGATGGAAATGGGTAGGGGTATTTTTGTAATAAAAATTTGACTTGATCCTACTTGGGTCAATATTACAAAATACATCCCAAAAATTATAAAAAATACATTAAAATATCATAAAATAAAATTTTTGAGTTCTAATATTTTTTTTTTAATTTTATGGTTTTTTACTCATTTTTTTAAAATATTTGACTTGAATCGGGGGCGAGTCAATTTTTGTTACGAAACTACCCCCCGTACTTAAACTCATTCTCTCCCTCAAGCATTTCTTGAGAGTAAGATCTTGATGGATTCGAACCACCATCTCTCAAGCATTTTTTGAGTGCTATGCCAATTTTGAGCTAAAGATCTATCACAGTTTAATTCATTGAAAAACATACACTTGATACGCTTGTGGTCTGATGACAAACTTTGGAAAGATGATGCTTATCATATGCCATCAAGCAAATGCAATCAAACAAATACTACATATTTCAATTCCTGTACAGGTCATGTCTGGTATATAAAAAATGCAAAACAAAACACAACATTTTCAAGTCTCTTTTCTTTATCAGGTTGTGAAAGCAGCTCGAGGGCAGATTCCACCATTCTCATATATTTTTTCTAGTTTTATACATCAATTTGAATAGCAAGGGACATACAAGACATTGCCTTCCACTCCCAAGGGTTGTCTAAATGCGTTTAACTGAATCTGCAACATCAACATGCTAATGTTATTGGATGTAATATATGCGGCTTCTTCACAACCGCAAATATTTGATTGATAACTTGCCATGAGTCTACAATATGACTTTACACATTGCTAGATAATGATCACATGTAAAACCCACGATTCGTGTTAGGGTTTTATATTTAGAACCGGTCGGTTCGACCGTTATTTTCGAGTCGAGTATGTTTCAGAACACGTATACTGAGCCGACGCCAGTCACGCGTATGAGCCACGAGGGGTCATGTGTACCCAAGTATATGATGATAACGTCATGAATACAGGATAAAAGAATGAGTTATCAGAATATATGAGAGTATGCAGTCCAGTTTTTTTTTTTCTGTAGTTTGATCGTAGAATTAGTTTTAGGCCGTTTACCGCGTTAGGACGCGTTACGGGCAGCTTGGGTAGGTTGATAGTTATATAACATGTCATTATGATGTTTTGGTGTTATTTTATTTTATGGGATTTTTCCCGATTTTTTTAGATTTTTTTTAGATTTTATTACGAGTAAATAATCAATTTGACTCGAGACGGAGTCGAGTCAAGTTTTATTTACGAGTATGCCACCAGTTCATTTTTTTTTACCCCGACACTTCCTCCCCCTTCTTCCAAAC
>JAVDBV010069056.1:0-11479 GCA_032619315.1 Piper longum
GTGTAGCGGAATGCCTCCCCGCATGATAATAAATGGAGTGTAGCGGAATGCCTCCCCGCATAATAATAATAGTAGGAGTGTAGCGGAGTGCCTCCCCGCGTAATGAAAAGACTTTGGAATAGGGAGTATATTTGACTTGTTTCCTTAATTATACGGCTTAGTGGTTTTATCACTAACACGGAATTGCCTCCGCAGGTGTGCAGATACGAAATTAGGTGGGAGAAGCCATTGACTTCAAGAGCATGGAGCAAGATAAACAAGAGGACTCCCTTTTAATTTTATTTGAGTTATATATGTGGCTATGGGAAACGGTCCTAGACAGTGGGAACAAAGCTTATGCATTGTTGTTAAATTTTTAACATTCAGCAACTTATTAGTTTGTTTAAGTAACACCTAGCCATCTAGGCCCAATTAAATAATTGAAAAATGGCGGGTCGTTACACATAGGGAGGGTGGCTAGGGTTTGGGTGGAGGAAGATGTCGGGAGGAAAAAGAAAAGCTCAATGGCACACTCGTAAATATTACTTGAGTCGACTCCGCCTCGAGTCAAAAATAATAAATACGTCTTAAAAAAATCCAAACAAATTGGGAAAAATCTCATATAATCAAACAAACATAGAACATCAAAATGACATGCTCTATAACTATCAACCCACCCAAACTGCCCGTAACGCATCCTAATACGGTAAACGGCCTAAAATTATTTCTACGGTCACAAAATAAAGAAATCTAAAATCATGAACTGTATACTCTCATACATTCTAATAACTCATTCTCTACTCCTTCATGATGTTATCATCACATACTCGGGTACATGTGACCCTCACAGCTCATACACGTGACCGGCATCGGCTCATTCACGTGTTCTGAAACATACTCAACTCGGTTTGATGGCTGAACCGATCGGCTAACGATTATAAAACTGTGACTCGAATCACTGGTTTTACACAAGGAATAGTTATAGACATTATTGGATCAAGGATTTATCAGACCGAGTGTTTCCCATGGGGTGAACTGTTGGAATTATTTTGATGACGTACAAGTATGTATGGTCGATACAAATAATGTAATGATAAATTTAAGTATCGTCCCATAGAGAGAAGAATTTCCTTAAATTTATTAAAGTAAAACAAATTATGAAAAAAACTAAAACAAGTAACTTAACTAAATCTAAGTGATAACTTTAAATTAAAGAAAGAGTTATAAGAATAAAACTCGTTCTAGAGTTGAATTTCCCTTAACATGAATTTAATCATCACCACATCTTACTCTTATCTTTAATTTCCTCAGATTGTCAATCTAAAATAATTACATGACATGGTGGCTCCCGCTCCTTCGTGATTCTATTATTTTGCCCTAATTTCTACCTACCAGTGATAATTGATTAATCAACAAAATAACGCAATAAGATTTGCCTTACAATCGTATACAGTATTGTGTATCTCCTGACTATGATGACAAACAAGTCAAAAGACTCATCGTATGATGAATTATCAATGACTAATCTAATTAATTTCTCCCAAAATCTAATTAAACCTCATGATCTAAGAAATAGGCGATCAATCTACTCTTAGCATTAAGAACATGATAATTCAAATAATCCGATTGAATAAAAGAGTAAGAGGTTGAAATGAATTCAATTAAACCATGTTAAGTTCCATTCATCTCTAGAATGAATTAAAAAACTACTCCATAATAAAAATAGTAAAAATTATTAAGAAGAAACTAGTTTTCATGATGAAGGGAAAAGAATTACAAAAATTAGTACTTCTATTACTTGACTCCTAAGCCCCGAGTTGAGATATCCTACACAACAAATTACCACCCCTTTACATAAAAGATAAGATGGCCAATAGATACATCAATTCAATTAAGGTGTTCACAAATAAACGTTGTAACGTCCCGTTCAAAGATGCAATTTAATGGGCCTAACTGACCAAGTGTTACTAAAAAATATAATGCCTCTAACGACCAGCCCTAACTGGCCGGGTGTCACCCAAAAACAAAATTAAAAAAACAATAAAAAATCTAACCCATAAGTCATAATCTGACACCAAGTCGGGAAATTTATTTAGCCAGGTTAGATATCAGATGTAACATAACAAAAGATAACTAGCTATGCTCACGCATAGCCCCACATCCACTGACTGTTTCTCATAGCCACGCTTATAACTCAAATTAGGTAAAAAAGAAGTCCAAATTTATTATCGAATCACCAAACCTTGGTTGGTCCAAAAGGAACACCAAGGGCACTCTCAATCTTATGTCCGAATCATCTCACCTACAGGAGGCAATTCCACATTTGTGAAGACCCAAAAAATAATAATAATAATAATAAATATTCGACGCGATAGGATGGAACGTTAGAAAAATTAATATTTCCATTTAAATTATTTACCCACTACCCGATTAATTATTAATTACCCTATTAAGCGAACCGTAACAATTACCCGTTTACCCGGCTAATGGAAACACGGTCAAAGTGAGTTTTCAAATACCCTAGCCGTCATTTCATTATATAAGAAGGGGGGGTATCATTAAAATTATTTCCTTTGGACATACGCCGGCTTCCTCCTAGCTCAGGTATTTTTCCTTTCTTCTCCGTCTTCGTAATTTTCATCTATGCATATTTATAATTGATAATAAGCTTGTTAATCATGGAACTAAAGTCTCTAATCAACAAGAAAAGAAAAAATTAAACTGGAAATAAAACGTGAAGCCGTCCATGATGAACAGCCAGAGTTTGGGTAAGGTGGGCGACTGTAGGCAAAGAAATTCAAGGCAGCCCTCAAATCCCCAATGGCCCCGGGCTGCTGGATCGAAGGGAGAACATCACCGTGCCCATGGGTTCTGGTGGGTGGCAGAATTGTAGGTGTTATTGGGCAGAGTTGCAAGGGAAACAGAAATAGAAGACATGACGGTGGGTGAGGAAATCCGGCCATCTAGGGTGGCAATTGGGTGGTAATCTGGTCGAGAAAGGTCTTCGAAAGGTCGAAGGTGTCATGCTCACCGGCGGCAGAATCGGTGACGTGATTGCATCCCTAGGGGTGGCAAAAATCAGTCAAATCGGGGCAATCTGTCGTCGCCGCGGCCGGAAGGTGGCTGTAGGTTGTCGGGGAAACATTGTCACATCATGGCGGGCCTGGTCGGTGTCGGTCGATGGCGGTCGACGACGATTGACGGCTGCCAGAGGTGAACGGAGCTCAGTCAACGAACGTGAATGGAATGATGACTTCTCTAACGACCCACCATTTTTTACAATAGTGTGGGCCTACCTGGCCGGGTGTTACTAAAAATATAATTTCTATTAAAGTAAATAAGTCTAACTCATTAAAATAAATTAAGTTTTTGACAAGACTTAAAAGAGTTGTCCCACAGTCTCATACCGTTTCCCACAGACACATTTGTAACAAAAGAAAATAACAAGGGAAATTCGCTCATTATCCTATCGCCAACTGAGTTGGTAGAAGAACCACCCAGTCTTCCTTTATGCTCTAGTTTCCAAGCTGCTAACCTGCAAGGCAATTCCGCTTTAGTAGTTAAAACACTAAGGCTGTATAATTAAATAAAACACGTCAATAAAGTCCCTCTCACTATCGATATTCCAAGCTATTGAGTCCATGCCAACATGTCCATTACCGGCTGATGGTTCATGCCACCATGTCCGTTGGTCGATCGATGGATCCAGCCACCGTGTCTATTATCGGTTGATGGGTCCTCCAACCATGTCTGGTTGTTGACCGATGGATCCTTCCACCGTGTCCGTTTGTTGACCGATGGATCCAGCCACCATGTCTATTATTTATTTTCAAGGGTGAGGTCCGTGTCAGACTGAGTCAATTCCTTGACCCGAGTTGCACTCAATGCATGGTGGTCAAATCTGGGCTTAGGCCGACCAGACTGTCCGCAATAAAAAATACAACATTTCAAATAATTATACGAACATGGTTAATTTGTACGAGTTTTTGCGACTGCGACCGACGATCTTAATCTGAACGAGCATATAAAATTATACATAAGCGTAATTAGATTCGTGTAGAAGATGCATGCAACTACATGATTTATATATGCCATCTTAACCAATTAATTTCTGAACTTGACATTATTATTATTGTTCAATAGGATTCGTCCCTCTGATTTACTTTAATCGCTTGTTCTAATCCGATTAAATTATTGCTCATTTATCATGACCGTATTTTATTAATTACGGCTAATTCAGGTAATAACTTATTAATTTTACCACTTAACCCGTAACTCATTAGATTAATTATTTTTTAATGTTTTATTACGAGTTCGTATTATTTTTAACTTGACCCTGTCGAGTCAACCCATATTTACAAAACTACCATCTTCATCTTCCTCCCTAAATGCTCTGTTTCTTCCAAAACAGAACTGTGAGTTGGGATGTTTTCCGACGAACCATACATCGACTACAAGCCGCCCATGGCCAAGCCACCCTCTCCAATCAACTCACCTCCATACCAACTCTGACCCCGACTAAGATTTTTGGCCGCTGCCTCTCGGTTATGCCGAATATCGCAGCCTGAACTCATCATCCCGATCATGTTCGCCGACTGCTCCTTTCGCCTCCGGCCGCTGTCCACCGCCGTCGACCGGCACCGACCAGCCCCAAGGCGACCCCGACCTGGCCAAGACGACCCAGTTTCTGGCGAGCAACCACTGCCCAACCTGTCCCCTCCTTTCTGCACAACAACCCAACAAAAGAGAAGAGAAACCCACACCGTTGCTGGTTGCAACGCCATGAGTTTGTGACTCCCTTGCCATGGCGCTGCTGCTGCAAGTCAGCAGGTCGTGCTGCCTTCTTGGCATGCAATTTTCAATGGAAATTTAATCTATCTACACCACCTCATGCACAAGGATGTTGATGCAGCAATTTGGACAGCAAGTGCTCATGATCTCATGCAGCAGCCGTTACTTACAATCCATGGACGGATTTCCAGTTTTTATTTCAGTTTAGTTCTTTCCTTTCTTGTTTGGTTTAGACTTTAGTTCCATGATTATCAAATTGATTATCAAATCAGATATATGTATGCATGAAAACTAAAAAATAGAAGAATGGAAAAATACCCAAGCAAGGACGAAGCCGGAGTCTGTCAGAAGGAGAACAATAAGAATGAGGACCCCCCTTCTCCTTATATAGTGAAATGACAGCTAGGGTATAAGAAATCATACTTCAACCGTGCATTTCCCTCAGCTAGGTAAACGGGTAATTAGTATGGTTCACTTAACTGGTTTAAACTGTTAAATCGAATGGTTCACTTAACCGGTTAAACGGGTAAATTATATGGTTCACTTAACTAGTTAAACGATACTTAACCAGTTAAATAATACTTAACACTTAACCAGGAAATTAATAATTAAACGGGTGGTGGGTACATAATTTAAATGAAAATATTAATTTTACAAAGTTCGATCCTACCACATCATTTTTTTTTTTTGTGTCTTTACAATCTCCCCAACTTAGAAATATTTTGTTCCCGAAATATCATAGCATTAACAGGAAAATCATCATTAAGTACATCTTCAGGATCAGTTCATGTTACTATAATTACAAGAATTTTATGCGACAAATAGGCTAGGGTATTTCCTGGCCATCTCTTGTTTAGTCTCCCATGTGGCTTACTCTGATCCCTGATTTCTCCACAATACTTTTACCAAAGGAATTTCCTTGTTCTGAAGTGTCTTAATTTCTCTTCCCAATATGCGAATCAGTTTTTCCTCATAGGTTAAATCCGATTGCAGATCTAAATCTACAAAATTTGTGATTATATGTTCCTCATCTCGTACATATTTCTTTAGCATTGACACATGAAAAACATTGTGTACTCCATCGAGGCTTGTGGTAATGCTAATCTATATGCACAATTTCCGACTCGATCCAGGATTGGAAATGGTCCTATAAATCTTGGCTTTAACTTTCTTGATGTTCTGAATCTTATCACTCCCTTTCTTGGAGATGCCTTTAAGTAGACAAACTCCCCAACTTGGAACTCTAGGTCCCTCCTTCGAGTATCAGCATAACTTTTCTGTCGATCCTGAACTGCCATAAGCCTTTGCTAAATAAGTTGCACTTTTTTAACTGCTTCTCTCACCATCTCTGGCCCGACTATGGCTGCATTGATAGACTCCAACCAGCATGATGGAGATCTGCAGGGCCTACCGTATAAGGCTTCAAGCGGTGCCATTCCTATACTGGCTTGATAAGAGTTATTGTAGGTGAATTCAGCCAAGGCTAAGTGTTTCTCCCAATCTCCTCCCCAATCAAGGATGCAAGCTCTCAACAAATCCTTCAAAGTTTGAATAGTCCTCTCACTCTGACCATCAGTTTGGGGACGAAATGCTGTACTTAGCTTGATTTGGATTCCCATAGCTTTTTGGAAAACCTCCCAGAAATGCGAAGTGAATAGGGGATCTCTGTCAGAGACTATCTCCTTTGGAATCCCATGCAAGTTGACAATGTTATTGACATACAATTCTGCTAGGTATTCCGCCGTCCTTATTGATTTTGTGGGAATGAAATGAATTACCTTCGTTAGACGGTCCACCACCACCTATATAGAGTCATGCTTTTTCAGAGTCCTTGGGAGTTTAGTAATAAAATCACATGTGACACACTCCCATTTCTAGGTAAGTATTTCTAAAGATTGTAATAATCCACCGGGTAGTTGATGTTGGGCATTGATCAATTGGTATGTCGAACACTTAGAAACAAAATCCACCACATCCCTCTTCATCCCAATCCACCAGTAGGTTCGTTTTAAGTCCCGGTACATCTTTGTAACACCAGGGTCTATTGAGAACTTTGAGCGATGAGCCTCTTCCAGGATATTCCGCCTCAGTACATCATCGTTGGGTACACACAACCTCTCTCTAAATCTGATTACACTGTTAGAATCTGCTACCATGTCAGGAGTTTTGTCCAACATCTCATTCAGCTCCTCATCCTCCATTTGTGCTAGCTTAACTCAATCAACCAATTCATTGGAGATAACCAGGTTTGCCAGTAATCCTGTTAGTCATTCCACCGGGTTAATAGCCACCACTTCAGTTGACATAGCCCAAAGTCTAGCTCGATGTTGTCCCCTTTCCACCTTGTCCTTCCGACTCAGAGCATCGGCTACAATGTTCACTTTCCCCAGATGGTATGAAATTTGGAAGTCATAGTCCTTCAAATATTCTATCCACCGCCTCTGTCAAAGATTAAGGTCATTTTGTGTGAAGATATACTTCAAACTCTTGTGATCAGAACACTTCGAACTAGGCTCCATACAAGTAGTGTCTCCAAATCTTTAATGTAAAAACCACTGCTGCCAGTTCTAAGTCATGGGTCGTATAATTTTGCTCGTGAGTCTTCAATTGGCGTGAGGGGTAAGCCACCACCTTACCATCTTGCATAAGGACGCATCGTAAACCTACCAGAGATGCATCACTGAAGACCACGAATCCTTCATTGCCATTTGGCAAGGTCAAGACTAGTGAAGTAGTTAGACTCTTCTTCAAAGATTGAAAACTCTCTTCACACTTGCTACTCCTTTCAAACTTGACTCCCTTGCATGTGAGCTTAGTCATTGGCGATGCCACCAAGGAAAAATCTTTAATGAATTTTCGATAGTAGCCTACTAGCCCAAGAAAACTTTGGATATCAGTGACGACCTGGGTTGTGGCCAGTCAGTGACTACTTTCACTTTCGATGGATCAACTGCAACTCCTGCCTTTGAGATAATATGTCCGAGAAAATTCACCTCTTTCAACCAAAAGTCACACTTTGATAGTTTGGTGAACAGTTGATTCTCCCTTTGGACTTGAAGAGCAATGGACAGGTGTTTCACATGGTCCTCCTCATTATTTGAATACACCAAAATGTCATCCACAAACATGATAATAAACTTGTCCAAGTATGCGTGAAATATCGTGTTCATAAGTGACATAAAGGTCACTCGTGCATTTTTTTGACCAAAAAGGGTGACCAGAAACTCATAATGTCCACATCGAGTTCGTAAAGCCGTTTTCTGTATATCAGATTTCTTCACTCGAAGTTGGTGATATCTAGACCGCAAGTCTATTTTAGAGAATACACCGGTTGTTTTCATCTGATCAAATAAATCATCAATCCTTAGTAAGGGGTACCGACTTTTTACTGTCACTTTATTGAGCTTGCGATAGTCAATATACAATCGAAGGCAACCATCCTTCTTCTTTACAAAAAGAACAGGGGCTCCTCAAGGCGAAGTACTTGGCCGGATGAAACCTGCCCGCAACAACTCTTCTAATTGACTCTTTAACTCGTTGACTTCTGTTGGGGCCATGCGGTATGGTGCTTTAGAGATTGGTGTTAATCCAGGTGCTAGGTCAATGCCAAACTCCACTGCCCACTTAGGAGGTAACCCTAGAGGTTCATCTGGCAATACGTCCAGAAACTCTGCTACCATCGGAATCATGGACAACACTTTGGATTTGGACTTAGTCTCCACTAGGTTAGCCAAAGAGGTTTCAATAGACTAACCGAACGACTCGGTTGCCTCACTACTCGACATGATAGAAGAAGATGGATCATGCAATGACCCTTGGAAAATGACCCCCATCTCACAATTACAAGGTTTTGTGACTTCCCTTTACAATCAAGAAAAGCATAGTTTGCAGACAACCAGTCCATTCTCAATAGTACATCAAACCCTTTTACCCCATACACGATAAAATTCCACACATAGGGTTTTCCTTGTATATCTAGATAGGTTAGTCACTCCTAAAGTTGTGACTTCACCGTCCCAAGTTACAGTGGTGGCTCTATAAGTCTTGGATAATGAAGATGTTTGTAGTCCTAAACTCTTAACTAATCAGGATGAAAGGAATGAATGTGTACACCCCGATTCAAATAAAACATCCACAATAACACTTTGGATCAGAATTTTACCTCGAACTGTGTGGTCATCCTCTTCAGTGTGCATAAAGTTGCGCCTTCCCTTTGTCCACTGGTTTTGCAGGTGCCGGGTAGCGAATAGGACCTGGTGCCTTCCCTTCCTCATGATGCTCCGATTGTTGCTTCAGTGGCTGACGGAACTCCTTTTGCATGTGTCCCGTCCTTCCGCATTTGAAGCACCAACGGGGCTCTTTGCACGGCCCTGCATGCATCTTGTTGCAGTTTCTACATTGTCTATACAGACTCTCCTCAAACTTTCTTTTAAGGTTCCCAACTACATTTCCTTTGCGGTTCTGCTGCTGGTGTCCAGCAGACCTGTTTTGGGTACTAACATGGTTGGCCTTCTTAAGGTGCATAGTAGCCTTTTCCTGTTTCTGTGCACGGTCATGCTCGTACACCTACTCATGAGTAGTGGCTTCCTCGATCATGTCGGTTATAGTGCCTCTTGGCGCCGTAGCAACCCTACTCCTCAATTCTGGCTTCAACCCCCATAAATGGTACTTGTTTTTCATCACTTTGTTTCCTCAATCTAGAAGGAAATGGTACTTGTTTTTCGACCTCTTCTATATGTACTTCATTTTTCTCTTTTCCTTTGCTTTTGAGTAAACTAACCAATGTATTGGGTTCATGTTCGTTGTTTGGCTTTTCATCTTTTTCCTTAACTTCATTGGGCTGAACTTGTTCTTGTAAAGTAATACCACTTCAGGTTGTTATAGCCTTGCAATGCTCTTGACCATCTATCCTTGGTTGTTCTGGTTGGCTGGGGAATACACCCTTAAGTCGCTCACTTGGTTCCTTGTTTAATTGCAACATAACTTGTTGCATAAACTGTTGTTGTTATTGCTGTTGATTCTACACAAATTGTTTTATAGTTTGTTGCGTAGAATCGAACATTTGGATCAAATCCGGTTGCTGTGGCCGAAAAGGAAGTGAAGGGGGTCAAGAATGTTCTGATAGTAGTGTGGATTATTGAGGATAGCAACCAATTGTGGAGAATTGTTCCATGAAAAGTTGGGGTTATTGCGTCGGCTTGCATTGTAGGTATTGGGATAGGGATTGTTGTTCTTATTAAAGTTGCGTACGTAATTAACTTGATCTATTGTACATTGACCTATAGAATGTCCTTGTCCACACCATTCACACCTTGGCTCCACAGCCTTAACTTGTCCCTGCATATTAAGATTTTGAAGTTGATTAGTTAAAGTAATGACCTGAGCAGATAAAGCAATTAGTTCATCTAATTCTAAAACTCCGTTAATCCTCCTTGGGTGCCTTTCTTGTGTTGCATGATAGTTGCTAGGAACCATCAATTCTAGGAGTTGAAAAGCTTCATGTGGGCTCTTCCTAAGAAATGATCCATTAGTAGCCTCATCAATTATGTTCTTCATTTGCCCCAACAACCCGTTATAGAAAGTTTGAATTTGCAACCATCTTTCTATACCATGGTTGGGACATTTTTTTAACAATTCTTTAAATCTTTCCCATGCTTCAAAGAGAGATTCACCATCAAACTGCAAAAAAAATAAAATTTCATTACGTAATCTAGCAGTTTTAGAAGGAGGAAAATTTTCTATCAAAAATTTTTCAGACAATTCATCCCAAGTGGTAATTAAATCTAATGATGACAACCACTCTTTCGTACTTCTTATTAATGAGAATGGAAATAATCGAAGGCGGAGAGCGTCATCACAAATACGGGGTTGCTTATACATATCACAAATGGATAAGAAATCCGTGATATACCTATTAGGATTTTCAGTAGGCGATCAACTAAATTGTCCTATAGTTTGTAACATGTTAAATAAAACTAGTCTAAGCTCGAAGTGGCTCGCATCCACTGGTGGTGCAATAATACTAGGTTGTAACCCTCTTACAAGATGTACAACCCAATCTTGTATTGCCCTATTGTCATCATTGGCTACTGCTACAATCGGTGGAAGTGGAGGCATTTGTTGTTGCTAAGGGTTCAAGGCTTCTTCTTCTATTGCTTCTTGTGCTCTTCTTCCGGCGACACGCAAATTTCTCAAAGTCCTTTCAATCTCTGGATCACAAGAAATTAAGGGTGACCACACTATTCTATGCATAAACAAATGACAACAAGGAAGAAGACAATGATATAGTATTTTTTTTTATTTTTGTTTTTTGTTTTTTATTTGTTTTTTAAAAAATAGACAATAAAAAAATAAAAAGACTAAAAATTATAATCCTTAATTAACTAAAAAAATTTGATCTCCCCGGCAACAGCGCCAAAAACTTGTTCAAATAATTTTAATGACGTACAAGTATACACAGTCGATATAAGTAATATAATGATAAATCTAAGTATCGTCCCACAGAGAGATGAATTTCTTTAAATTAATTAAAGTCAAAGAAATTAAAAATGAAACAAGAATAATTGACTCAACTAAGTAATAACTTTAAATGAACGAAAAAGTTATAAGGATAAATGTAACACCCCAAATCCGGTTCACCATCGTGAACCAAACCGGCATGTTACAGGCCCCGGTTAGGTCGGCTAACCCAAACCCAACGCGTGCGGAT
>JAVDBV010069061.1:0-13552 GCA_032619315.1 Piper longum
CTTTGTATAGCGTGACCGCAAAGCAGCATCACGATGCCAAGACTCGGCTTTCTTGACGCGTTCATCAAGGCTTTGCCGAGAGGCTTCTTCATTTCCATCCTTCAAAGAGTCCACAGAATTTCTCAAGCAAAAGTCAAACCAAAACAATTACGAGATTTTTTTTTTTAAATAACAGCATGGTTAAATAAGCAATATCAGAAGATAGTAGCAGCATCCTACTACTACAATAAAATAGGCTTTTGGGCAATGAAAAGTGAACCAATGTAAAGAATTCTTGAAAACGATCTATACCACCCTAACCTGAATCTTCCTACTTAGACAACGGGCGTAATCAAATTATAACTTACCTGCAGCTGTTTCTCCTTTATAGCAACTAACATCTCTTCCTCTTTCTTCAATGATTCCAATAGGTCAAATGCCTGATACAATGCAGCATCAACATAAGTGATAACATAGTGTATAGTGTACCAATTATTACATTCTTTAAATCATGACCAAGCTTACCTTACACAGAGCTAAGGAAATGGTAGAAAGCCAGACCTGTACTAAAACAAAAGACACTCACGTAAACATCTATTCTTAAAAGCATAAAGGCAATGGGGGATAGAATCATAAAACCAATGACATGAGCAACCAACTATGAAGATTCAAATATCCAAACATCAAAAAAATTGCCAATAACAATGATGCAGCTAAAAGAACAGAGTAAAAGAACAATCTTTCTGTCTACAATTAAACAGTTGATTCATCTCCATGATACTAATAGATTCCACATTCTACTTATCGAGGGAACAAGTAGATTTACTGGGAAAAGCAACCGCCGTTAAGCTTTCTGATAAGTTATAATCATCTTTATAGACACAGTATGGTATAAAAATGTGAAAAACATGCACCAAAGCCAACTGCCAGAAAATTTGTGCTGAGTTTTGTTCGTGCAATCCAAATGCTTGGGAATTGATAACTACCTCCCGTTCTTCTTCACCATCATCATCTATTTCTTCTTCATCCTGATCCCCAACAGGTGTTGAAAAAGCTGATGCTCTGATGGATCTTCCATGACGTTCCCTTCTTTCTTGAATCTCCTGCAGTTTTGTCTCTGCAGCTCTTTGCCTTCTAAACCGAGCAATCTGGCAAAAAACCACAAAAAAAACAACTAATAGGGGAAAAAGAAACCCACGATCTTAAAAATACATATATGGAAGGCAAAATAGTACATTTTGAAAATTAAGCATCACACAACATGACATACTCTATGTATGTTTGTTGAAAACTTACCTTTTTAGCCCTTCGAGCAACTGCATTATCAGACGCGTGTTGCATCTGGTTCTCGACTTCCTCATCTGGAACCAACTCTAATGCTTCACAAATAGTCACGAACTCCTGCAAATATAGACCACCATATTAACAACTCAACCTTGCATTGGAAATGCAAGTCAAAAAAGCAATGGTCAACCTTCATTAAACAAATAGAATTTTTATCAATTTCTAATCCTACCTTCAGTCTATCCTGAGATAACTTTAGACACTGTATTCTGTCCTCGCTCACAATCTTTTCAGTCAAGTCGCCAAGATAAAATGGCACCTAACGAAAAATAATAATACAAAACGACACAATATGTAAACCACAAGATTAAAAAGGTTATAAAACCTGCTATCAAGGTGAGGTGACAAACTGAAAAAGTATGACCAGCATAAATAAACGTCAAACCACAAACATAGGAGGGGGGGGGGGGGTTGAACAATTGAAGAGCACCAATTTATCTAATTGATCTATAAACTAATTGTATTATGCCCTTTTCAAGGGCAGTGACAGGAAGTGCAACCAGCGCAAGAATTTGTTACTTCATTTCTGAATGGTTTTGCGCCATCAAACCAATTACCGAAGAAATCAATCTGTCACGTAAAATACATGCAACTTGCCCAATTCTAGTTGGCCAAGGGTGGAGATAATAATGATGACGACTAACAAACATTTTTTTGCAAGCATTTCTAACCTAATAGAGTTTGCATATCGAACAAAAAAATTCCCATTCATGAACAAGAAAAAACAATATTAACATAGATAAATAAAAGTTCAGAAAATACAACCCAATAACATGAAGACAAAGAGGGGGCGGGGGGGGAGGGGAGGAGAGAATCAAATACCAGCAAATACTTAAGATTGGTGGTGCTAATATCATCCTTGGTCTCGTTCGACGAGAAAAGCCCCAGCTTCCCAATCATCTCATCGCACTCCCGCAACAAATGGTACCCCTTCCTCACTTCCTCCTGCAATTCACCCACCACACACCCCAATCGGCACCATACACCACTCAAGCAAGCTCTTTTACTGAACAAAAAACACAGAAAAACACCAAATTAGAAGAAAAAGAACCTGATCCCCTCCGGATTCAGAGGCCAAGGCATGGATCTCTCGGGCCTGGTCGAACAGGGCCGGGAGCGGGAGCTCCCGCGGCTTCGTCTTCGGCTCCCACATTTGCGGAACTGCGACGAAAGATTGGAGATTTATGTGGGAATAGAGATGAGCCGCGGGGAGATATGGATCGAATTGGCCGACGATACTAGCAGGCGAAGAAAGAGGAGAGTTATCGACAGCGTCGGCTGCGGCGGACCGGCGGTGGAGTTCGGGGACGGGGAGGTCGGCCTGAAAGGGGTTTGTTTTTGTGTTTCTTTCTGATTCCGAAATTACCCTTCCTCGTACTTACTTGTAATATATCTCAGAATAATAAAATGTTTATAGGAAAAAAAATAAAAATTGAGCTAATTGATTAATTAAATGAAGAGATGTATTATAATAATAGATTATATTATATTTATTTTATTATATTTTAATTAGTTAAATTTTCTGAGGTATAAAGATACGAAGGAACAAAATGTGATAAAGAAGAAGTGGGCCTGGCATTTTTAAAAAAAAAATTAAATTTTCCTATGCTCGCTGGTGCTTATCTCTAAATCATCGTGTCTAATTATCAATTAGTGGGTAAGATACAAGTATCTGACACGTGGCTCATCACACTTGTAACCCGATGGCTATAAATCCCACTTGTTAGTTTGGCCAAATTTAGTGTCTAAAAGTTGTATATTACTTGATACTACAAATTCATTAATGATCGAGTTAGAATTGGCTAAAATTTTTATTATTAATTCATAGTTTTGAAAAGTTAATATTACATGTCCTTTTATTACTTGTTTTTTTGTGTAGTCAAAAAATTAGAGTTATAAAATTTGAGGTAATTTAATAATAGAATAAGTTTTATTATAATTTATTTACTTTGTTATTGTAAGTTAGAAAGGTTCAAATATACGTAAGAAATGTATATTTACACATTTCGCATAAATAAAGATTATTAAATTTGACATTGACTTGCCATTATATAAATAATAATTTCTTGTTATTAGGAGTTTGTTTAGTTCGAATGAAAATAATATAAATGACCTAAAAATTTTAAAATATCCAATTTTACTTAAAATAAATATATTTTATATATTAAATAGTATTAAATAAATTATTTTATATTTTAAATAAATATAATTAATTTTTAATAGGAACATAACATAATCATTATTAATTATAAGTAGACCGTACATGTACTCTTCCTTGTGCAGGTAATTTTTCTCATTTTTTTTCTCCCGAAAGATAAGAAAACGAAAAAGAAGGAATTTTTTTGTTATATAAGATTGCATGTGAAAGACTTGCTTGATTATAATCATGATTAATTTTTATACAGATATATTAAATATGCGTCAATTTTTCTTAAAAATATATTGCATGTATACTATTTTTAATGAGGTTAATCATTTAAAATTTTCATATTATTTACAACTATTTCATGCAAGCTAAATAAAGCTTACACAAAAAAAACTTTCATGTTAATTTCCATATGAACTAAGAAAGAAAAAGATCATACATAACACAAGTGCAATGACTAATGACAAGACGGTGATCTTGGTAGGCATCCTCCCTTTATCATTCCTGAGCACCATGGCTTCATACAACGGCCATGCATTCACTACCACAAACCCTGCCATCAATATCTGCAACAACATCCTAGTCAAGCTCCCAACCTTGACAGATATCACAAGCCCCACTACAAATGCAATCAAATTGATCAAGCTGAATGCTCCCATGGTCACAAACAATGGAGAAGGGACACCAAACTCAAACATCCCTTTCTCATACCTCTTGTTTTGATCCTCATCCACCACTTTGTTTGTCACATTGAATCCAACACCAGGGATGCCTATGAGTTGGAGACTGAACTCCAAGAGTGCAAAGAGAAAGCAAGAGACACCTCTTATCATCCACATCCTTTGATCATTCCACCACCGTTTGATAGTTCCTTTCTCCATCAGAAAGTCTAGCAGGTCTTGCCCATAAGCTAGTAGGAAAAGGTACGAATGCAGGTAGAACCATGGATCACCAACCTGCAAATCAATGTTTCATTCTATTAATTAAGAACGATAGTTGGTTATTGGGTAAGGGTGATATACAATGAAGATATTGAAATGAATCCATGGTGAATATTGGGTACCTTAGGAAAGAGCTGGATTTGATTGAGAAGGGCCAAAGGGGGCAGCATGCCATAGATTGTAACAGGAATGGCATAAAGTGGCCAGTGTGTGTAGTATGCATAGCACAAACACATGGGAAGGCCAAGAGCCCTTGCACTAAAGACCAAGGGATTGTACTTGGAGAAGACCACTTCCAACAATCCCACAGCCCATCTCTTGATCTGTCCTAAGTTGTCCTCCAAATTGATGGGTGCATCACACAGAAAGGCAGCTCGTTCAGGTTTGCAAAAAATTGATCGCCATCCTTGGCAGACTAATTGGTAGCCTGTGAAGAAGTCCTCCACTAAAGATCCATATCTGAACCCCACCTGCTCATGATCAATTTGAAAGACACGGTTCACTTAGTCGAAGTAGATGGGTACGCTTCATTTATAATGTAAGCATGCTATCTAGTCTTTTCAATTTAATTAAAATGGATTACCCGGTTGCCCCATTCGGTGTCATCCTCATAAGTGCATTCTGCAACCTTATAAGCAGCTTCTAAAACATGGTTGGAACATATAGGGCTTAATTCATTGGTCATATCCTCCACTCCCCACAATGGTGCCGAGCACGGTGGTCCATAGAAAGCTTGCCGGCGAAAGAAACAGCCTGTGCCGAAGTAGTCTGGTCCAACAAGACCATCCATGCCCAGGGGATTGATTTGAAACATCCTCTTCAACTCAGAACCATAGATATCACCCTCGTTTAGCCCAGGAAATAACTGTGGGAATTGAACGTAGGCTACCTTTGAAGCCTCCCTTGAAGGGTCCACTAGATAGCAGAGTGCTCGTCTCGCTGACGTTGGGTCATTGGAGTGCATATCACAGTCCAGAGTTAGGATCACAGGGGCGTTGCTCATTGAAACTGACACTCGAAGCTGTAACAAAAAAAAGGAAATATTTGTACTAACAAAGGGCAGAGGAGTATATAAGGTCATTATTAACCTTAAAACTTCCTTAAATCATAGTAAACCTGACAGGTTTAATGTTTTTGTGTTACTGATTGATTGTTTTTCCATGCAAAGTCTTAAGTGCTGGTGTATGTAAAATCAGGGAGGTTTTAAATTCTTTGCAAGGGAGTGAGGTCATGCATGACTGTCCAACATATCCATTGTTGATCAAGAGAAGTTCAGCAAGGATTGGAAACTGACCAAGACGTTGAGAGCTCCAGCTTTGAAATGGTGCGGTCTGCTTCTTCTCTTTTCCCTTGAAACGTATACCAGGTTTGGCATCCCCTGGCCTTCATTGTCCTCGTCATGCTCACTGTCTAGCAAGACCTGTGTCACATACAACTAAAATCACAGGCCAGACACATGTTTATGTAGCACGTCACTAGTGACATAATCAATGGGAAACATGGCAGACATATATCATAGAATTTTGAGTTGGTAGAGTAGAGGATTCA
The DNA here is from genome assembly GCA_032619315.1 of Piper longum. Classification (NCBI taxonomy): domain Eukaryota; kingdom Viridiplantae; phylum Streptophyta; class Magnoliopsida; order Piperales; family Piperaceae; genus Piper; species Piper longum. Next base: position 5,959 of record JAVDBV010069061.1, read on the forward strand.
AATACTTAATTCTCATTCTCAATTTAGAATTCCAACGATGACAAAAGGCTTGTGTGACCCTTAATTTGTCCGTATGTTAAAGGAATTTTGCGGCCTCTGCTTTGCCATTTTGGTTCCATGATCAGTTTGAGGTTTTTAGCAAATTGCAAAATCTCTGTGCACACTAAGAGAAGTAGAACCTGGATAACGGATGGATGATCTTGCTTTGAAAAATCATGGGTCCAATAGTACTTGTCGAAGGCTTTTCTCTCCTCTTCACCAGGGAGCAAGTCCAAGCTCACTCGCCCTTGCTCTAGCACACATTTTACTAAGGCTTTCATATTCTGGTACATAGCCTGCAAAATTGTAATAAATTACACATAATTATGTATCGTTGATTCTCATATATGAAAACAATCATACAATTAATCATACTTCGGATCAAACATATACACATGATGAGGAGCAAGATAACCAAAATATTAATCCCCCATAGCCTGCATAATTACCTTAAGATTATCCTTGCTACCATGGCTATGATTAGACTTGAAGTAAATTTCAGGGCACCTGTTCTGAATATTGTTCTTCCTGCAAAAGGGCAACCAGTGCTTTGCAAACTTGGCAGCCTCCATGAAAGCAAACAGGGTCAGCTCCGACCCACCATCATCAGAAACATAGATGGACACCTTCTCTGGAGGATAATCAAGAGACATGACTGATAAAGCCGTGTTCACCACATCCATAGGAGGCTCCTTGTATGGATCCGCAGTACATATGAACACATCTAGCTTAGGCAAGTTGTCGTCGTCAACGACGGCAGAGAGACTATCCGGGAACGCCTTTCGCCGGAGAGGGCGCCACCGGAACCCCTGGCTGGTGAACCACATAAAGGCCAGGATTGCATCTGATACTAGCATGAGGTATGAGATGGCAAAGGAGAAGAGTTTGGTGGCGTGGGCAAGGCTAAGGAAATGGCGGTAGAAGAGTGCAAGTATGGCGCTGGAATACACAAAAGCATGGAGGCGGTTTGGGATGATTTTTGGGTCTAGCTTCTCCTTGTGGAGAGGGGGAGTTGCAGTGTTTTTTGTCATCTCCGAGCTTTCTAGTTTGGAGCAGAAATGGAGGACTCCCTGATCTACTAAAATCTGTGTTTATGCATAGTGTGGAACCCGTCAGAGGCGTGGGCTGTAAAATTTTCTATCTGGATAATAAAAATTAAAATTAAAAAATATTTTTTATGTGAATCTACTAAAATTTCTTACAATTTCTTTTATTTTTTTAAAGTATTTTATAAATTTTTACAGAAACTTATTTTGTCTAAAAATAAAAAAAATTATTAAATTTTCTAACATCCAAATATATTTTTTTAACTTTTATATTTTTTATAATTTTAAAATAGTCAAACATAATAACATATAACACTCCAGGGGAACACAAAATATATTTTAAAAATAATACTTGTAAAAGTGGACTTCATTACATACTTAATGCATATAAAGTGCCCACATATTATTTTTTCTCATATTTGACTAAAATTTTATATTTTTATTAAATTATCAATTAATCCAATAATTATCTAGAAAATAAAAAATAATGTAAAAAAGTCATCTAACAACCGATAACAGAAAACCTCTATATTCATACCAGTAACAGTAAAAGATCATATCATTTATTTTCTTATTACTCTCAATAATTGTTAAGTGGACATCAAATTACATATCATGATATCATTTATTTTCTTATTACTTTCTCGAGGTACTTTTAAAACATAAATTAACACCCAGGCCACATCAACATTTAAAGTTATTTATAACTCAATTGAGTTAAAAAAAATTGAGGTTACAATAGATTTTAATGTATAACGTAAGATATTGTAAAATATTTTATTTTTTTGAAATATGTGCTAAATAAGGAATATAAAATTATTATTGTTAATATATTGATGTATACTTGAGTAAGTTGAACTACTAATAGCTAGGGTCTTGTTTGGAATTTAAATTGTGAAAAATACTTTTATTTTTTCTCTAGTTTAGTTTGTAAAAAAATTTGAGGAAAAGAAGACTATTTTTCATTATCACAGAAAATTTCTTTGAAATTATTTTTTTGTAAAGAAAAATACAAAGAAAATAGAGAAAGTAAAACTAATAATATAATATTTTTAACGAATTATGTAAAAAATAATAAAAAAATTATTATTATTTTTCTCTTTCTCATACTTTTTTATATAATTATTTTCTACTTGTTACAACAAACAAACAGGCCTACAACTAGGGGTGTAAACGAGACAAGCCTTCTCGCGAACTTTTTGCGTTCGGCTCAATTCGGCTCGTGTTCGTGCTCGTTAATTTTATACTCGAAAAAATACTCGGTTCGAAATAGATAAGCTCGTTGAACAATGAACAGAGCTTGAGCAAATGAATGTTCGGCTCAGCTCGACTCGAAACTCGAATTTGATATGTTTAAAATCGAAAAAATGTTCGGTTCGGCTCGGCTCATAAATATTATTGAGGTCACATTGAACTCATATAGTGTTTAAATTTTTTTTTAATCTTATATAAGTGAGCACAAAAACATTCACTAGGCTCGAACTCGACTAAAGCTCGACTCTAGCTCGGCTCAAACCAAGCTTAAACACTCTAAATTTTGAATAAGCTCGACTCGATTCGTTTATATTAAAGCTCGGCTCATTTATATTAAAGTTTAGCTCGACTCATTTTATATCGAGTCAAACTTAATCACACCGGTTCGACTTATTTACACCCCCACCTATGACGACTTGGTGGGTTAGAACTTAGAAACCAGCCAAGCGCCTTACAACTACTAAAACGAGCAAAAAAAAAAAAAAATTAAACAAAACGAAACGGCTTGACGGCTGGCTCGTCAAGCTAAGAAGCCGAGCCACGCCGTCTCAGAAGCCCGCGGCTTCGAGATATAAATACGCCCGGACTCCCGAAGCCAACCCTTCTTTTCCGTGGCCCTCCTCTTTCTCGTCGCCGACCGGTTGGAGCACCGGCGTCGGAAATTGTCGCCGGCGATGGATCCGACTTTGACAGAGATCTCCCAGCAGTTTGAGCGATTCAAGGCCGCTCTCATCCGGAGCGATTTTGCCTCCTGCGCCCGTCTCCTCTCCCAGCTCAAGGTCGACTCTCTGCCCTTATTTTCTTTCTTTTTTTATTTTTTTAATTTTTTTTCTGATATAAAAACCACCTTCTTTTGTTGGGTGGGTCGATGGTCGTTGTTTGTTGCAAAGATTCATACTTTTTTTGTTGGTAGATTGTGTCTCCGTTGGGGGTTTGTGGTGGGGCTTGGGTTTTTGGAGGAGAGATTGGGATCTCATGTGCTGGGTGTCTATTTTGGTTCTTGCTTCCAGGTTTTGTTGACGCAAGTTCTGAGTCTCCCCCCGCTGTTTCAAAACACGCCTAATGCCGCTAAAGAATTGACTCTGGCAAGTATGTGACCGAAATTGTTCCATCTTGCGTTGTGGAGTGATTATATTGTTCTTGAATCATGTTCTTTAATTCTTTTGGTTTTTCTCCATTTCTACGTTGAAAGGCTTGTTTCGGATTACGAAAAATTGGCGTCCTAAGGCAAATTTGAAGGATTTTTTTTCTTTTTTGTCATAGCGAATGCCCTCTGAGTTTGATGCTTGGATTTAATTGAGTGTAGAATAAATTGGGATCTAAAAGATAATGACTCGAAGCTTAAGAAACTCACTTAATTTTTTATTTAGTTATATTGTTGGTAATTTATATTTGTATCGATTTGGAGGGAGGCAATTATAGATTTTTCATGAATTTCGGGCCTCCGGATGACCATATATTTTGGATTTCCTTATTCAAGTTTTAGTGATGTTTAAGCAGTAACACTTGTGCTACCATTATGTTTGTGACTTCTGATGTACAGCAAGTGAATGCTGAATGAAGTAGGTTCCCGATGCCTTCTTGAAAATTGGTTTGTTTGCAGCTTTCTGCCCTGATAATTTGGGCTATGTTTCAGCATTACCCACTCTGAGTAAGTTTAGGACATTGACATGAATTTTATTCTAGCCTTAGTTGGGCTTGAGGTGATAAGCATTGCTAATGACTGCACTGTTGTGAAAGCAATTTTTATGCTCGAACGAGTTAGTGCTTAACAGCAGAGTAGGAATGCTGATAAGGAGTTGTTCTTTTGTTTGATAAACTATATAGGGGAGATTTACGAACATGCTGTTGATTTGAGCGTGAAGACTGAGGATCAAGATGCTTTTGAGAGGGATTTTTTTCAGCTTAAACCATATTACACAGATACATGGTAAAGTTCCCAAGTTTTAGCTCAGTTCAAAGTTTGATCTTTCCTTTCTATGCTTGTTAGTATAAAATTTTTCCTCCTAGCACAAATGTAGCATAAATATATAAAAAGCAACTATTTACTGCCTTTCTCATATTATATTTCATTGGTTTGCTCTTACAGTGGACTGATTCCTCCATCCCCTGAAGAATGTCGAATCTTAGGACTCAACCTTTTGAGGCTTCTTGTTCAGAACAGAATAGCTGAGTTTCACACTGAGCTAGAACTTCTTCCACCTAAAGCTTTGGAAAATCCTTTCATTAAGCATGCAGTTGAGCTTGAGCAATCATTCATGGAAGGTGCCTACAACCGTGTTTTGAGTGCCAGACAAACAGTTCCTCATAAATCCTATGTTTACTTTATGGATCTTCTTGCAAAGACTGTGAGGTAATACTTGCAGCAAAGTAAAATAAAAAATGAAGATAAAGTTGTTTATGCCAGAGTTGCCATCTGCTTGATGTCATATTATGTAACTTGCATTTTTTGTCGATTATGACTCCAGAGATGAAATAGCTGGGTGTAGTGAGAAAGCATATGATTACCTGACTGTTGCTGATGCAAAGCAAATTATGATGTTCTCCTCTGACCAAGAACTAGCCGATTATATTGCTGTGGTATGTAGCCTTTTCTAATTGTTATTTCCTTTTTTTTGTACTGCTTGTGTTGTTTGATTTGTAAGATCATATTGATTGAGGATTTTGATCAAAGTTGACATTCTTGTTTGAAGGATATGTAGAAAGTATCACGTTCTCTACATTCGCGTGAACATATACAATAATTGTACTCAAGTTAAAGGTGTTACTATGATCGTTCTGTGGGTCATGTTTTTATTTGCCTATGAATAAAAGCTGCCATACTTGTAAGCATAGGACGCAAAAGTTTAACCATTATCTCTAGTGTTAGTATTAGTCCACTATTTGCTTATCTGCTTGACTTTTTTGTGTTATAATAAAAAGAGAAAAAAATTGTTAAGACTACTACTGCTTGCTAGTTCAATGGTACCCTCTTGTGTATAGGGTTAATGGTGTATGTTTGTGGCTTTCAGGAACATCCAGAGTGGGAGATGAGCAATGGCCGTGTAGTCTTCCAAAAGGCAAAGGAGACTACTCCATGCAAGGAAATACCATCGTTACAGCTCATTACTCAAACCCTGAGTTATGCAAGGGAATTGGAACGAATTGTCTGAGAGCGCACTGGAGAAAAATTTTCTTTGATTCACTTCATACCATAAAAACTTTGTACCGTCGTTTCAATTTCAGGTTTCTTGGCAAAGAGGAGTATGTACCTTTATTTAATCATTTGAAATTGTTTTAATCGCTTGCTTTCATCTTATATTGACTTTGTTAACCATGATTTTGCAACCAGGACTTTGAGCTGGTTGGAAGAAACACCTTATTAAATTGTTTTAATTGCTTGCATTCATCCTGGGTTCTCATCGACTTGGTTTTGCAATAAGGACTTAACCAGTTTGGGTGGAAGATGTCACCTTTGTTTTCATGCTGTCACGGCGTCAAATCTGAAATCTGTTGCATAAGTTTTTGTCAAGTTAGACCGGCCCAAAAACTATAAAGATTATAGCATATGCTTGAAAGGAAAATTACGATTGTATATTCTTTTGGCATTTGAGGTGGATGTTCAACATGTTACAGAAATCAAAAGGTAAGATATATAGTTCCAGGATCAGCTTTGGGTATTCTCCCCTACCTGTTTTGCCAATACAACTTTTTCTTCACCCTTGTATCTATATCATGGACTGTAGTAACTTCTTTCCAAAACTAAATGTCATGGTACTTGCTGCTCAATGCATTTACCAATACTAGTTCCTGAATTTTCATATCATGAAAAAGGAAATGAATTCCCGACAGAGCTCTTTTCATCCACTTCTCAAATATGTTAATAGCCTTCCACATTCTCTTACTAATCTCTACCTCCGTATACTTGGTTATAGTACTTCCCCTGATTTGTTACAGCCACTATACGTCAAATCCCACCAAACTTACTCTTCCACTGTCTCTATCTATCTACCGTCAATTCCAGCCCAGTGCTGTAAAATGTTATATTAGACGTCAAGAGCACCATGTTGATTGTTCGGTCTAGCTAATCCTGAAAGCAGCAGCAGCAGCTAAACTCACAGATTAACTGGCTGGGATATTAGTACAAGGGTATATCACAAATTTGAGTTAGGCAGTGCAGATTGACTGGCCATTTAATACGAGCAGGAGAAAGTTTGATGGCTAGGGAAGTTCTGTACAGTTTCATACTGCGCGTCCAAAGCAGAAACACGTTAAGATAAAGTAGGTGTATCCTTTATTTCATTCAATATTCCTTGTCTAATTAACAACACCTAATTGTTCGAGTTTTCGTAATGCCGAGTTTTGACAAAGACCAAAGTAGATTGCAATGTATTTCTACTTTTCCACTAATTAAAGGCAGCCCATGTAGGAAAGAGACCTAACCAACGGCAAACATTTGTACCTTTGATGGTTCTTCGGCACCAACGAGCACAAATTAAGATGGGGTGGATCATCTTTATAAAGAGTATAGAGCTTGTTCATTTAGCTCATCTTCATATAAGTGGGTTTTTTATGGTGAGTTCTATTGGGCCCTTCGGGCCCCAAAAGTGACTTGCAACAGGTTTATGGGCCTCTCTTAATCCAAAAGCTAGCTTGAGAATTAAGGTTTTCCCATTAGCCTATATACAAGTTACCGGTTGCCTCCAAATGGGATGTGGGATTAACCCAACAATTCTCTCATTCACACATCACAACACCCGAATCATCTCCCCCTCACCACATGCGGAGCCAACATGTCTTGGTGAAGTTCCAGATGACACTAATTCGGGCCAACTTCGGACCGACCGACAAATAGGGAGACACAAATTCGGACCGGCCGACAAATTGTGTGGCTAATTGAGGTAACACCAAAATCAAACTTGGCTCTGATACCACTTGTTGGGCCCTTCGGGCCCCAAAAGTGACTTGTAACAGGTTCATGGGCCTCTCTTAATCCAAAAGTTAGCTCAAAAATTAAGGCTTTCACATTAGCCTATATACAAGTCACCGGTTACCTCAAAATGGGATGTGGGATTAACCCAACAATTTTGGGCCCCAAAAATGACTTGCAACAGGTTTATGGGCCTCTCTTAATCCAAAATTTAGCTTGAGAATTAAGACTTTCCCATTAGCCTATATACAAGTGGATTAACCCAACTAAGTTCCTACTTCATTATAGGATAATGACGATTCGTTTCTTTGTTTTAATTAATATATATATATATATATATATATAT
>JAVDBV010069062.1:0-13078 GCA_032619315.1 Piper longum
TCGGGCTGCCAGGAACATGGTAGTGGAGTAGTTGGCTGCCTACGGCGTCAAGACGGTGGCGGCCGACCAGACTGCCACTCCCCAGGCCATGACTCTCTTGCCGCCATAGCGGTCGGCCAGTGCACCTCCAACAGTGGAGGATAAAACATTGCCTTATAGGAAAGATGACTGCAAAGCCACAAATAAATGTGTTATGGAAGACTGGTAATTAATCTGATACTTCAGAAGTAAAGTATGATATGCAGCTTATAAAATTGAGCTCCATGCACAGTCTTTTCGCAGCCAAAGATGCATTGCATTTTGGTTAGGTATGAATAACTTGATCTGGCAGTTAAGGAATTCTGACAAACAATTATGAGAAGGCAAAAAAACGCTGAATTTGGATAGTGTGCTTACTCTTGCAGGCTGATTTTCAATAATCAATTTTTTCATAAAATTAAGAATTCTGCCAATATTCATTTATTGTTGGCAAGCTAACACCAAAATGGACATCCCATCATCAAAATTTTATTATTTATTAATCATATAAATCCTAAGTAAAGATCAATGTATGGCTTTCAAGACAAGGCGTAAGAAGAAAAAATGGTTACAGAATACAAGACATTTTACTTTTCTCAATTGGGTTCTATGTAGATTTTTTGTCTTTGTCATTAGGTCAAGCGTGCAAGTGTAATATCAATGAATATAGTAAAAAACACAATTATGTAAAATATAAAAAGAAGTTAGCCATTAGAACATGGAGTGTAAGATTTGCCATCGCATGAAGAAACAAATACTTATTCAAATCAACAACCATCTCCAATAATGCAGATGACAAGAAGAAGATTATCCTGATCATAACAGGGCAACCATTTGCAAGAAGGAAACAAGCATTACATGATGATGGTAACGTTAATGACAATACCTCCTCTTCTCCGTTCCCGCCCTGTTTCTCTTGATGGACAGCTGCTCACCATTGAATTTGAATTTGATATAATAATAATAGGCACGAGGTTCAATGTGTGTTTCAATTATTAGAAAAGTTAGTGTGTGATTAATGGAGAATGTAATTTAGATATATGAATTAGTTTGTCATTTCATATGTAGATAAGTTAATATCCTAGGGAATTATTGTGTCCTGGTGAGGAACGTACGCAGTTAGCAGCGGTGGAGTTACGTTGTCGATAATGGATTGATGAGAAGAAAGAATGCACTATTAGGTCATAAATCTAAATTATTTCTTATTAACCTCAACAACTATCATTCTAATCTTTTTATATTGGAAACTGTCAACCAGGATCATTTTTCTTCAATTTACAGCGCTCAAATTAAGCCTTTGGCTGATTTATGAACCCATTCAATAAAAGACACTTTTGTTCGGGAAAATATCATAAATAATTAAATTTTAATATCTTTTATTATAAATGTCCAAAAATTTAAATTTATATTAGTCGGATTTCAAATTTTAGTTCTCATATAGCTAATTCATATATTTTAAGAATATTTGACCCATAATATTTATTTTATTAACATAAATACCCTTAATTTAATTTTAAATTTTTTAACATATTTTTTCTATATTTCAACTTATGAACAATGCTTTTGGTCAAGATATGAAAATTTAACTTTAAATTTATGGGTATTTTTTTCATTAAATAAAAAATGATGGAATTCGGTTAAAATGTGAAAGTTTTAAAAATGATTATATTTTATTTAATTATTTAAATTTGACTATTTTGAAAAAAAATATGAAATCTAAAATTTAAAGATTTTTTCCCCCTTTTTTCTCTATTGGAGTGGAGAAGGAAGTATCTACATGAAATAGGCCAATCCCAAACAAAATTGGCCCTTTATATATTTTTTTATTTTTTATTTTTTCTACTTCACGAGGTTATTAAAAACTTAAAAAACAAGTTATCGTTAAAGAGATAGTATTGTAGGTGGGCAAACCTAGGAAGAAAAGAATGCAGGAAGACTCCAAATGTGGCCATCAATGTTTGCCGAAGGCCATAACAATTACAACCTCAACTACTCCTTTGAAAGTGGCTGGGGATTAAGAATGTTAGCTTCATTGCACAAGTGGAAGATCACCTGGCGGCTCTGTTGAGTGTTAGGATTTTAACATCCAAAAATCCCTGAACTCCTTGATATGCTTTAACAAGTACTAAACAATATTCAATAAATACACAATAATTTTGTGAATATCAAAATATATTAAAAATCACAAACCATTCACTATTGCCAATAATAAGTACACAAATATTCAAATTGTGAAATCCTCACACTCTCTAATTGAAAACAACTCATAATCTCTAACAACACTTAATTTCTAACTAGAACACACTCCAATTAGAAATACATCACAATCTCTAAATAGGATACACATCCAATTGGAAACTCATAATTCACAATTTGAAACAACACTTTCAATTATGTATTCTCTTCAATTCTAATTTTTTTCACTCACAATACAACTACATATTTATAGACAACGAAAACCAGCCTTGTCAATACGAAGAGCCAAAACACTAAATACTCCTTATCTTTCACAATTCTTCCCGAATTCTTCATACCTCTTAAAATAACCCATGTCTTTACAATTCCCCATGTAGTTGCATGTCATCTCATATTCATCGTATGATGAGGGACCCTAACATTGAGGTCAAATTGAAGGCCATAAAATCCACTAAGAATGCTCCCGCTCCGCTCCCCTTTGAAGCTTCATAAAGGGAGCCTTCTTCCTACTAGATGTTTTAGACATTACCTTTCCTTCAATTTTTTACCAGTTGTAAGCATTTTTATCTTCGTAAAATATACTTGACTTTGTAAAATTCTGGGTGTGTTCATTGATACTCTTTTTTTTTTTAAAAAAACATCTAGTTACCTCTAATTCGGAATCTTTGTGAAGGTTTCCCTAGGAATGCCCACTGATAAGCTTTCGTTCGTTGTCTTTACTCTGATTGACATATTAGGACTTAAGAGATGGAACTTTTGATGGGAATGTTATATTTCAAAGTATCAGTAAAAACATGGAAGGGCTGCAAAAGATTAGCCACCTTTGTTTGACCAAAAAGGAAGGATTTCATTAGCTAGAAGACGTATATTTCATTGATCAACCATTTCTCACTGACAAACAAGCCGGCCCAGCTATGAAGATCTCAACTCATTGATGTTGTGGCAGAAAAAGGCTTCATCATCAATATACAGTAGACAATGGACAGAAAGATTATCAACAACATGGTATGTGTCAGTCTAATTCTCTTGGCAATCGTAAATCCTTAACCACTCTTATTTTCTCGATTTTAATTTTCCTTCACAATGACTTCCTCAGAGTGTTGTATGTGGGTGTCATAATCCCACATCTAAAGTGGGATGGGATTGGGAGGAGTTCTCTCCCTATAAATAGAACTCCTCCCTCTTGTGTTTAATCCATCCCGAGTTACCTACTTCTATTTTTACCAGTAGTAATTGTCCTTTCTACCATTGGTAATTCTTTCTCTCTTTGTAATATTTCTCTTTAGTGAAATATTATTTTGGTAGTGTCCAAGGACGTAGGCATTTGCCGAACTTCTAAGGTATATTCTGGTGTCTTGTTCTTTTCTTGTCTATTTAATCGCTATTGTCGGGTATATTTGGTGTTAATTTTTGTGCTATTTATATTACTTGTCTTGATAAAATTCTGTCTAGGAGTTGGTTTTTAATCGGACCTCTATGTCCCACCACACTTTAATGGGAATTTTATCTTGAGGTGATTTTTTAGTACAATAGTTTTCACGTTAGTCATCTAGGTAATAGTTTTCACAATAAACTAGTTATCTTTGGTGAAAATTACCCATTTTCACAACAACTCGTGTCAGGGCCACTGGTTAATTTTAGTATGTTCTGTGGTTGCGTCTTACGCTGATCTTCCATATCAGAAAAAATTTTCCTTGGGCTAGTTGGTATTTCGAGCTCTTGGTTAATTTTAGTATGCTCTGTGGTTACGACCTACACTAATCTTCCACATCAGAAAAAATTTTCTTTGGGCTCGTTGGATTTCCGCATTGACAACTATTAAATAGATATTGTAGCAGAAATGACAGAAGCATCCACATCAAAGGCAATAGTTTCTTCATATTCAATTTTGGGAGGAACTGCTCTTATAAATTTAAGATTTACTCTGGAGATTTTTGATGGTACCGGTCATTTCGGCATGTGGCAAAGTGAGGTTCTAGATGCCTTATTCCAACAGGGTCAAGACATTGCCATTGAAGAAAAGAAACCAGATGATGTTGAGGAGAGAGAATGGAAAACGCTGAATAGAATGACATGTGCTACCATTCGAACGTGCCTTTCTAAAGGACAGAAGTATGATTTTTCTAAAAAAACTTCTACAAGCAAATTGTAGAAGGCACTGGAGGAGAAATTATTGAAGAAAAGCAGTCAGAACAAACTCTATATGAAAAAGAGATTGTTCCAGTTCAACTATGTTCCTAGTAGTCCTCTAAATGATCATATTACTAGTTTTAATCACCTGGTAACTGATTTGATGAATCTGGACGTGACTTTTGAGGACAAAGATTTGGCTTTCATGTTGTTGGGATCACTTCCTCATAAATTTGAGTTTCTTGAAACTACTCTACTTCATGGGAAGGTTGCTATGTCTCTTAGTGAAGTAACTACTACCTTGTATAGTTATGAATTGAGAAAGAAGGAAAAGCAAGAAAACACAAGTGTAGAAGTTGAAGCTCTTGTTGTAGAGAGAGGCCGGTCGCAGAGCTAGAACAAAGGAAGAAGGGGAAGGTCAAAGTCAAAGTCCAGACCAAGTAAAGATGAATGTGCCTTTTGTCGAGAAAAAGGCTATTGGAAGAAGGATTGTCCCAAGATGAAGAACAAATGCCAACCTGACAAGGGAAAAGCTACCGCAAATGTTGCTGAGTGTGATGATACATATTCAGACCTTAACATTGCTGCATCAACTAGCAACTCTAGTTCATGGTTGCTAGATTCTACTTGTAGCCATCATATGATGCCCAATCGAGAATAGTTATTTGATTTTAAAGAATTAAATGGTGGAATTGTCTACACAGTAAATAATGCCCCTCTTGTCATACATGGAGTTGGTTCCGTTCACTTGAGGAATCATGATGGATCAACCAGAAATTTAACTAGTGTTCATTATGTGCCAGATTTGATAAAGAATCTCATCTCTATCGGAACCTTAAAGTGAAAAGGTTTTGATGTGAGGGCGAAAGATGAGATAATGAGGATCGTCTCTGGTGCTCTTGTGATAATGAAGGGGATCCGAAGAAAAAATAATATGTATTATTTTATGGGTAGTACAATTGTTGGGGAGGCAGCAGCGTCATCAACTCTTAATGATGATCAGGAGTCAGAATTAACCAGGTCATGACATATGCGTTTGGGCATGCTGGAGAAAAATCATTGAAATTATTGATAGATCAAGGATTATTAAAAGGTGCTCGAGCTTGCAAATTAAATTTTTATAGCACTGTATCAAAGGGAAGAAAACAAGGGTGAAATTTAGTATAGCAATCTATGATACTGAGGGTATTTTGGATTATGTTCACTCAGATGTGTGGGGGCCTTCCAAGACAACTTCATTGGGAGGTAAACACTATTATGTTTCATTTGTTGATGATTTTTCCCGGAGAGTTTGGGTGTATACAATGAAGACGAAGGATGAAGTGTTGGTTATTTTCCTAAAATGGAAAAAGTTGGTGGAGACTCAAACAGGGAGAAGAGTCAAACGCTTTCATACAGACAATGGTGGTGAATTAAAAAATGATCCATTTCAAAAGGTCTGTGAAGATGAAGATATTGTTAGACACTTCATTATCAGACATACACCACAACAGAATGAGGTGGCAGAGCGAACGAATCGAACCTTGCTGGAGAAGGTTCGGTGTATGCTGTCTAATGCTGGGTTGGACAAAGAATTTTGGGCTGAGGCTTTGGTATACGCTTGTCACCTTATCAACCGTTTACCATCTACTACTATTGGTGGTAAAACTCCATTGGAGAAATGGTCTGGAAAGCCTGCTACAGATTATAATTCCTTACATGTGTTTGGTTCCACTGCATACTACCATATTAAGGAATAAAAAATGGATCCAAGAGCAAAGAAGGCGATATTTATGGGGATTACCTCTGGTGTGAAAGGCTATCGTCTTTGGTGTCTAGAATCAAAGAAAGTAATATTTAGTAGGGATGTCACCTTTGATGAATCTACTATGTTGAAAAATGTGATTTTTGAAAATATAAAATAGATAGGTGATACTCCCAAACAAGTGGAGTTTGATGGAAACAGAATTATCCCAACAAATGCAGAAACTGAAGTTGATTGTCCTATAATAAAAGAAGAGTCAAATGAAGAAGAAGTTCAAACCCAAAAGCCTCTACATCAACATGAATCAATTGCACAAGGAAGGAAAAGAGAACCATAAGAAGACCTGCTCGTTATGCTGATATGGTCTCTTTTACATCACCAATTGCAACTGATGATGTTCATGCTACTTATAATGAAGTAGTTCAAAGTTCAGAACAAGAAAAGTGGAGGATTGCCATGGAGGAAGAAATGCAGTCCCTTCAAAAGAATTAGACATGGAAACTAGCTAGTCTTCCGAAGGGAAAGAAGGTAATTGGGTGCAAATGGGTAATCTTGACAAGGACAATGCCCGATACGAAGTAAGATTGGTGGCTAAAGGCTACGCTCAAAAGGTGGGAGTTGATTACAATGATGTATTTTCTCCAGTTGTAAAGCATTCCTCTATTAGAATTTTATTGGCTTTGGTAGAACATTTAGATTTGGAACTAGTTCAGATGGATGTAAAAACTGCATTTTTACATGGAGACTTGGAAGAGGAACTCTATATTTCTCAGCCAGATGGATTCAAAGTTGAAGGAAAAGAAAAGATGGTGTGCAAATTGGATAAATCGCTATATGGATTGAAGCAATCTCTGAGGCAGTGGTATAAGCGATTTGACAAGTTTATGATATGGTAGAAGGACTCGAGGAGCAAATATGATCACTGTGTGTACTGATGCAAGCTACAGGATGGATCGTATATATATCTTCTTCTTTATATTGATGATATGCTGATAGCTTCCAAGAGTCAGATAGAAATTGAGAAGTTAAAGACTCAATTGAATAGGGAGTTTGAGATGAAGGATCTTGGTGAAACAAAGAAGATTCTTGGTATGGAGATATCTAGAGAGAGGAAATTGGGGAGGCTTTGTTTGTCACAGAATGAATATCTGAGGAAGGTACTAAAACGTTTTGGCATAAATGAGAAGTCAAAACCAGTTAGTACACCACTTGTTCCTCATTTCAAGCTTAGTCCATGTCACCAAAGAATGATGTAGAACTGGAATACATGACAAAAGTACCATATGCAAGTGCTGTTGGTAGCTTGATGTATGCAATGGTATGCTCGAGGCCTGATATTTCACAGGCAGTTGGGGTTGTGAGCAGGTATATGCATGATCTTGGAAAGGGGCATTGGCAAGCTGTGAAATGTATTCTAAGGCATATTCTGAATACCTTAGATGTTGGACTAGTATTTCAGTAGGATGATAAAGATGGTCAGTATGTAGTTGGGTATTGTGATTTTGACTTCGTTGGTGACTTGCACAATCGACGGTCAACTACTGGTTATGTGTTTACTTTTGCAAAAGCACCAGTAAGTTGGAAGTCCACCTTACAGTCGACTATGACTTTGTCTACTACAGAGGTAGAGTATATGGCATTTAAAGAGGCTGGAAAGGAGGCAATTTGGCTTCAAGGCTTGCTTGGTGAATTGGGAATGAAAGAAAAGCACATCAAAGTGCATTGTGATAGTCAGAGTGCTATTTATTTAGCAAACAATCAAGTTTACCATGGAAGGACAAAGCACATTGATGTTCGATATCATTTCGTACGAGAGATTCTAGAAGAAGGTGGAGTCATAATCGAGAAGATTCGGACCACCGAGAATCCTGCTGATATGCTGACAAAAGTGGTAACTGCGGTCAAGTTTAAACATTGTTTAGACTTGGTCAATATTATTACAAATTGAAAGCTGAAATTCGAAGACACTACTGAAAGTTGGTTTTGTGAGAGAATTGTATGGGATTTGTCAAGGTGTAGAATTGTTATATGTGGGTGTCATAATCCCACATCTAAAGTGGGATGGGATTGGGAGGAGTTCTCTCCATATAAATAAAACTCTTCCCTCTTGTGCTTAATCCATCCCGAGTTACCTACTTCTCTTTTTACCAGTGGTAATCGTCCTTTCTACCATTGGTAATTCTTTCTCTCTTTGTAATATTTCTCTTCAGTGAAATATTATTTTGGAAGTGTCCAAGGACGTAGGCATTTGCTGAACCTCGTTAATTTCTGGTGTCTTGTTCTTTTTTTGTCTATTTAATAGCTATTGTCGGGTATATTTGGTGTTAATTATTGTGCTATTTATATTACTTGTCTTGATAAAATTCTTTCTAGGAGTTGGTTTTTAAGCGGACTATTGTGTCCCACCAACTTTCCTGGGAATTTTATCTTGAAGTGATTTTTTAGTACAATAGTTTTCACGCTTGTCATCTAGGTAATAATTCTCACAGTGAACTAGTTATCTTTGGTGAAAATTACCCGGTTTTCAAAACACAGAGCACATTCCAATTAGTTGATTCACTAATTTTTATCTTTACTTGTTTAGTAGCTATAGTTGTTAACGCATACATACTGATAATAGAAAATGAAGTCTCAAATGTGGTGCAGGCAAATGCAAGGGATGATGAGAAGTGGCGAGGATCAGTAGGGGGACTAGTGCTTGCACCCATCACCAAGAGCAGCTCAGGCTACATCCGGCTAGTCTCCGGCTTCATGTACCTCCGGGACGATGGCGACAAGTCAAGGAGAGGCTCCTCATGGACTCCTCCACCTTCACCTACGCTTACACCATGGAGGCAACCAACGTCGGGCTCGACTGCTCCGTTGACACTCTTATGCTGGTCGACTACGGTGATGATTCAATGGCAGAGTGGGTGTTTCAGATTGATCCAGTGGAAGGGGTCTGGGAGCAAGACATTGTAGACCACCTGGGCTTTTTGTACAAGTCATGCATCAACCGAATTGGAGCTGCCCTGAACTGATTGGGTAGGCGCTAACATTTTTTATCAAAGCATTTAGTTATGACTAAATGCAATTCGCCTTGCCAGAGGGCGGATAATTAGATACATAAAATCTTATATTAATAGTCTGCGGCCCAGTTGTGGTAAGATGTAGATGTGAATCTTTTACATGAATATTGGTTCAATAGCCTAAATGTTTATTCAACAGGAACCAATTCCAAAGGAAGTGAAAGCATAATCGCAAACAAGCCGTCTTGAAGCTGCCAATGAACAATTCTCACTTCCTTTTGAGCACAACAATCAGACTTGTCCCATCAGTTCCTTCGTTATCCAAAGCCTCAATAATCAATTGAGCGAGCCTATATCATAGAGATATTCAATGATCTTCTCTCCAAATTGTTGAGCAATCAGTGTCTCTGTAAAGCATCTGACGTTCTTAGCTTGCTTTTGAGCATTTACCCACATGTCAACCTCTGTCTCTTCGCCACATTGAAGTTTCAAGGTCTCCAATTTCTGAATCAGAAAAGATCCTTCTCTTTCAACTATGTCTTTCACCTCTTCCATTGATGCTGTATAGTAAGGTACATTCCAGTTATCCAACCTTTTTCCTTCTACTAGGCCCTATGCAACCATAAGATAGGATCATCTAATTAAGCAACACAAGAATGCTGCAATTTGAAGGTAAGAAATTCGTAATGGTAAAAATCGCTAGTGCACAAAAAATTGTTAAAAGCTTAAAAATGGCTTCGCTTAATCAAAAAGATGAGCTTGACCCAACACTGGCTGAAGAAGATTACAACTTACTACGTATATGGAAGCTAACGATGTTACAATAGAGACATAATTGAAATCACGCTTAAAATTGTATCATTTCAAAACCCGAGTAACGCTTCTATGAATTTTTTAAAAAATGGCATTAATATTCTGAATTTGGGTATTAATATAGCATACAACATGAAGAAATAGAGAGAAAAGATTTGTAGCCCTGGCTATTATTGTTTTAGAACAAACAAATGAGAGAGGAAAAAAAAAGAAAGAAAGAAGAAGAAAAGAAGCAGAGATAATGCTATGCTATCGTACCTGGGAGACCATCTCTGAAAGAGCTTTGGACAAGAGATGCCACGGATAAACGTTGTCTTTCATTGCATCTGCATTTGGCCTGCTATGAAGCATTAACACCATGCGACCATTCGCAACCATTTCTTCATATCGGCATTTCAATAAAGAGCAGAAATCCTTCTCAAACTGATTTAGATAGGTCTTCCACACGCAGGGAGGACTTGTCTTTGAGATGTAAATATTACCGCTGTTAATGGCTTCCCCTTCTTTAGTCACAAGTTCGGCAGGAGCCTTCGTGACATCAATATATTATTGGAGTGAAAACCTATTTGAATGATGTTACCTTTGAATCAAAAGATGCAACTACAAGATCAGCAATGTTAATTTCTCAATCAAATCAATATTGACTTCATTACTTGTGGTGATAAGTAGTGATTCAGGGAAGTAAATTGGGAGGGCTGGGCAAACTTCTGTGTAAACTGAATTAACCGACCAAACCAAACCGAAATTGCATTGTCAGCTCGGTCCGCTATTAAAATTTTTTTGGTTCGGATCACTTCTTGTCTTGGTAAAATTTTCTAGTGTATGAAAATTTGGTTCTAAACAGAACCAAACTGAAACAAACTGAAAAACCACAAAATTTTATAAATACCTTAATGTTTGTATTTTATGTGGGTTATTATTAATTTGTTTTGATTTATTTGAGATGCTCAATATAAAATCTATGTATACAATACTTTTAAAATATGATTATAAAAGTTAAATCATGTTTCAATTTAACTTATTATCAAAATCACAATTAATTTTAATATTATAAATTTAGTTTTGAATAAACTTAACTGAACCAAACCAACAGTTCGGTTTTGGGAGATTTTCGAGTTTGGTTTTGTGTGTATTTTGGTTACCGAGTGGTTGTTTGAAAATTCGGTTCAGTAAGTTTGGATCCGGTCCGAATGCACTGCCCTAGTTTTAAGTCTTCTTGAGCCAGTCATTGTCTAAAAAAATTAGCTAAAATACCAGTGTAACGTGCTAGGTACAATAATCAATGGGAACTAAAAAAAGACAAATGGATCTAAATAATTGCCATCATATTTTTCCTTCTCCCAATGAGCAGGGTAAAAAAGAAAATATCATATTTTATTTAATATATTTTATTGGGATAAAATGCAACTTCCTCGATGCAAACATGAGAAATGAAAAAAACATCCTTCTAAAGAATTATAAATAAAAAGTTCACCATTTTCTAAAGAGATATACAACTATTTGGTTCCATGAAAAAGAAACTTATTTAAAGAGTTAAAACCGTCAAATACACTTTTTCTTAAAATATTAAACAACCACATTTATAAAATAACAATTTTCAAAAGATGGTCATTGAGTTTTTAAAATAATATAAAATTCTCATAATAAACCAAAAATATTGTAAAACATAATTAAATAAAAATAATTTGATAAATAACACATATGCACCAAAGTAAAAAATTTACATTTTTTAACTTCAAAATTTTCAAACTTCAAAACTATAAAAAATATTTTAAATTTTCAAGATAAAAGAAGAAAAATAATTATACCAAATAGTTGCAAAAGCCTTTTTTGTTAAAAAAAAGATTATTAAAATAATGGATTGAGAGGATGATAAGATCATAAATTGGTTGAAACTATATAGTTAAATCGTTATGTTTAAAAATTGATAAAAAGAGAAAACCATAAAGGTGAAAACACATGAACAAAAAATGGAATTTTTTTAATTAAATAAAATGATGAATGGATAAAAAGTAGATGAATATATATAAATATACTATCATGTTTCTCTTTCTTTGAATGAGCTCTTAATAAGGGGTGAGCCTCAGAGAAAAATAGATTGAAGTTTATAGAAAATTTTTTGTTGAAAAAGGATGTAACCCTCTGTGTGCAGCCTTAAATGTAATACATACTGAGGTAAATTTGTCCCACATCTAATACTTAGTAAGGTAATTTTTAATATCTTAGTGGATACTATGTTCATCAATTTGTAATTATTGGGTTAAGCTTTTACGTGTGATATCAAAGACAATCCGGGACTGCTGGATGACTGATATTTACACAAATTAAATTAAGCTCAAGAGTTATATAAAAGAATTTCATGGACAAATTTTTTTAAAGTGAATATAATGTAACATCACCAAAAGTTACTCTCACATTTAATATTGGTAATTTCCAATTCATTATTAGAGATGGGTTTATAATTTTTAATTTCTTAACTACTTTTATAGATAAGACTAAGTCTTTCAGTTTGCATTAATTGGATCAGACCTATACATTAAAGGCAAAAAAAACCTTCACATTAAAGGCAAAAAAATTAACTTACATTGAAGCGTTTCAACCTAAGAAATGTATCCTCGTGAGAATACCCTTTTATAAAAGTACACAGCTGAAGGGAGAGAAAAAAAATCCACGAGAATAAATATATACAAAAACTTTAGCATGTTATAATTAACTATTAAATGGCAGGCCAATCCAACCCAAAAATAGTTTAGGAGACTGGTGTGAGAGAATAAATATATAAATTTTTTTTTGCTTGTTACATTTAAGTATTAGATGGTCATGCCAATCCAAACCTAAAAAAATAGTTTAGGAGACCGGAATGCGGAGAAGGAATTTGCCAGACATAGGCAAAGGCAATCCCCGGTTAATTTGGTAGGCAAGAAATGGCTGGATCTAGTCAACCCCGACTAGATTTGGTGGCCCTCGTACAGGGTGCTTTGATTTGCTTGCCACCACTAGGCTGGTCAGATCTCATTCTGGTGGTTTAGTTTTTATTTAAAATAATTTAATGGGCTTAAGTTTTATTTATTTTCAGCCCTAGCATATCTGGAGATGCCTAATCATGTCCACACATTGTATCTTATAACTTTTATATATATATATATATATATATATATATATATATATA
>JAVDBV010069065.1:0-13309 GCA_032619315.1 Piper longum
AAAGGGGGAGAAGCAAAGGAGATGACTTGTTAGTTTTGGGGCGTAATTTAGGAGGGCTGAGGGGGAATGTCTGGAAGGTAGGGAAAAGGATGGGGGAGCAAAAAGGAAGTTGAGCCCGAGTGGGATGAAGTGACATGCAGGAGAGGGTGTGGGGGGGCAAAGGGGGAGAAGCAAAGGAGATGACTTGTTAGTTTTGGGGCGTAATTTAGGAGGGCTGAGGGGGAATGTCTGGAAGGTAGGGAAAAGGATGGGGGAGCAAAAAGGAAGTTGAACCCGAGTGGGATGAAGTGACATGCAGGAGAGGGTGTGGGGAGTCACTCTGTCTAACCAATTATTGGAAACAAAACTATGCAATCTGATGAAGATAGTTTACAGTTTTAAAATGTTTGTTGACCGTTGACCTTTAAAAAAACTATCAGTGATAATGAATACCATTTTCTCCATTTCAATAAAAATAAAATAAATATTTTCTTTTAGTTCTTTCCTAAATATATTATTTTCTCTATTCTTTGATCATTACCGTGTATTATTTTTTGATACAAAATAAAAGCTATTATTAGTTTGCTTTTATTTTAATAACATTTTTTGGTTGATTTCGTGCATCATAAGTCTATATTATTATTTTTTTTAATGTTATAAATATGTGTTTGATTTGGAGCATAGTATGTGTTGACATTGAATGATTTTTTCCCTACCTAAAATTTTTTTTTATAGAAATACTAAATAGTCTTATCTTTAGTCTGGTAACACTTTAATCTTTATCTTTTTTTTAACTCACATTAGTCTAATTTGTGTTGAGTTCAGGTTTGCAAACTTTGAATGCATATAATTACTGTTTGTGGATATAATTAGCTATTATTTATTTAATTATATTTCATTATTCTTTCTTTCCATCTCTCTCTCTGAGATTTCTAAAAATCTCTTCTTCTGAAACAATTTTGACTGAACATTTCTGAAAGCGAAGTTTGTGTATATGTTATCTTTGATATGGTCTATGATTGGATGAAGTGGACAGAAGGTAATGATCCATAGCCCCGATCCTAATTGTTGGGGAACAGGTGGATGATGATGATGATTGGCGATATCTGTGCATTACACATGTAAATAGTTACATACTACTTTTTCTTTTATTATTTTTCCAGGTACATTTTGGATTCACAAACTGCTGCTCCTCTTACTCGTTCATTGTTTGAGGTGCTATATCATCTGCATCTCTCGCTTTATTGCATTCTAGATTGTAGTTGATCTTTCTCATTTTTAACTTCAATTTTTAGGACATGCTTAGATCATCAAAGTTGGCTTCTAGGATTCGGGTATTTGATTTGATATTAAACCTTGGAGTACATGGTCACCTTTTGGAGCCAATGTTTCCTGAAATATGTTCTACTATTGAAGAAGAAGCTTCCGAAATGCCATATAATAATGATGAAGACCTTGCTGAACTAAGGAAGAAAAACTCGTTTTATATGGAGCAATCGCCTTCCATTGGGAAGTTTGAATCATGGTTGTTAAGTATTTTTTACGAGGTGTTACTTCTTATGGTTCAGGTATAGCTCAAGTTTATGTCTATAGCCGTTGTATTGGCTGTTATTTTTGTTAAAGAAAGTTTACCTTCAGCTATAATTACAGACAGAAGAAAGGGAGGAAATTGTCTGGGCCTCTGCATTGAGCTGTTTATTGTATTTTGTTTGTGATAAGGGTAAAATTTGCCGGAAGAGATTGGATGGTCTTGACATAAGGGTAAGGCATAAGCACTGTCATTTTTACGACTTTATTTGTGGACATTCATTTCATTCTGCTGAATTGAACGGCACAAATGCTTTATTGGTTAATTGAGGGTATCTGCTTTTTTCCTGTATGATAGAAAAGGTTATTCTAAGATAACTGACTGCTGGTGTTATTGGGTATCTTTCATATAATTTTCATAAATTAGGCTTCATTGTGTTGAATTTGCATTCTTTAGTTTTCCAGAAATTAAGTAAAATAGGCAAATCGAGTTTGCAGGTCTGTGTGTAAAATAATTAAAAACCTTGTAATTTTTAATCTGTCAGCCTTTATTTGTTTTACAAAAACTTACCATGGGCACTGATTATCAGCTGTTTTTTTGTAGGTTGTTAAATTGCTTCTGGAAATCAGCTGGCAGCATTCTTGGGCAGAACTAGTTCGGAACAAGCTTGTTTCTATGTTGACTAATATGCTGTATCTTGTTCCTAATGGCTCAGTTGATGGTGTTCCAGTCCCTTCAATTTTTGCAGCAGAACTGGTTGACCTCCTTGGAGGCATGGACTATGTATGCCTAGAGGTGAATCTTCCAAATAGGCATTAATGAAATTACTTGTTATCACGCAGCCGTGGAAAATTAGTAGCTTGAAATTACCCTAAAACTATAGTTTATTTTTCCAGTAGGGAAGAGGATTGCTGAAGTGGGATTGGATGGAAATAATGCTAAGGAAAGCATAAAACTTGTGTTACTTGTGAAGTATTAGTTATAAACACATTAACAAAATTATTTCACCCACGACCAAATTAAAAATTTTGTTAAAATCTACTCGTTAGTTGTTAGCTGCTGCAGCGCCTTTTTTTTTTATGATGTGAATAAAATGCTTCTTTGCCCATCCTATTTATGGGTTCCTGCTAAGTGCTAAATGAACTTTAAACGAGATGATTTTTCAAACTAGGAAACTAAAATTTGAGTTCAGATCGTATGGTCTGCTGAGCAGGAAATTTTTTCCTGCTCGACACTTGAAAAGCTGACAAGTACCCATGCTTATAACTACCAAATCAGTTTAAATGGTATTTTTTGTAATTTATCACTGCTCGGCACTTGAAAAACTGCCAAGTACCCATGTTTATAACCTACCAAATCAGTTAAAATGATATTTTTGTAATTTATAGTGACTGGGTGGTTTTGAACAGGAGTACTGGGCAATTTGTTAAGTGCCGAAATTGTAGACTATACAATCTGAGTTCTGATAATTAGTATTGAAAAAAATATATACTGGGTTGTCACATTCTGAATCTTTTATGTGAGCCTAGGACAAAAGAGGGGAGCAACTTCTACATGGAAAATTTTTTTTGATGCCTGCTTGTTTTGGTACGATGATTCTAAAAAAAGATTGTAAATTTTGAAAAGATATTTATTGATGTCTTCTCTAATATTTTAAGCTGAAAACAAGGTTAAGAATTGGGCAATGGAGATGTTAGCAAGCAACAGACATAGTAATAGAGAAATAGAGAAAAGTGGTCAAAATATAAAGCATCTTTCTTGATATGATTACACCTGAAAGACAATTATGTGGTGTGGCCATAAGTGATAATTTCCTCTAATATAAATATAGACAAGTGAATTGTGGACTGCGATCCATGTCACTGGCCTGATAATGGGGACGATGATGATAAGCTAGGCTAGCAAAAATATGCGGTTATGCATGTATATTTTCATTATAATTCTCATTCTGGTTCCTGCTTATCATTAGAGGAACAATGGAAGCGATGTTATACTGAGGAAGCCTATGTCAAGTATCTTTTTTGTCAAATTCACTTGCATTGCTAAGGAACTCATTTAATTCATCACTTAAATGAGATTGTTGAGATGAAAACTGTTTCTAGTTTTACTTAAAAAAGAAAGTTGTGGAATATTGAACTGTGTTTTTTAATGTGCTACAGTATTCTCGATCAAGTTCGGAGAATGACAAGAGGAACCTTTTTCTGGTGTTTTTTGATTATGCCCTGTATCAGATCAATGAATCATGTGCATCCCATGGTGATACTCCTTATAGTTTTGATGAAGTATTTCCGATAGTCGCAATGCTCAATGTTGCTGATGCACCTGAGGCGTTTTACATTTCTGTCAAACATGGGCTTGATGGTATTGGAGAAATACTGAGAAGATCTATTTCTGAAGCTTTAATGCGATACCCCAACTTTGATCGTCTTAATACAGTAAACTGCTCTTCTATTTGTCACTTTTCCTTTCTAATTCTCGTGCATTATCTTGACTCTGTGATATGCACATTAATGCAAAGACATCAAAGATTTGATCTCTTCCATACTTTTTTTGACAGCTTCTGGAGAAAGTAATGGGAAAATATGATGCCAGCATTAGTTCATTTGCAAGCGTTGACAAGGAGTTTTCATCTATGATTCGCTTGACTAAATCTTGCAAATACGTGAAAAGTATTGAGGATGGTTACTTAGATTTTGAAATTGCTTCCAAGGTCAAACTTTCCTGGGCTACCCTGCATGCCCTTCTCCACTCTGAACAAATGGCTTGCCGACATAACGGTTACATTTGGCTTCTTGAATTACTTGTTTCAGAGATTAGTGAGGATGGAAAGATGAGCATATGGCATAATATCAACACTTTAAGGGATAAAATAGGCATAGCTGGACAAGAAAATTCTCAGACAGATTCATCTGTTCCTTTACCTATTTGGATCCTTTGTGGGCTTCTGAAGTCAAAACACCCTTTTATAAAATGGGGATTCCTGTTTGTCTTAGAGAAGCTTCTTATGAGGTGGAAATTGCTGCTAGATGAGAATAAAGTAGAGTGTGTGAGTAAGCATGGAGATATTAGCTCGGTTCATAATGAAAATCGACTTGAAGAAGCAAATGCAGTTGTAGATTTACTGACTAGTGCACTATCATTGGTGGTACAGAATAATGAAACTGATCATATCAATATTCTTAAGGTATAGTTACTTTACTGATGGTCTTGTCACTCTGAATTGTAGCTCACACTGCCCTTGCAGTTAAGTGTTGTGTGAACGGGTGTTATGTTATTTGCTGGAAATATTTTGTGCCTTTTCAGAGCAGGTTCTATTCTGAATTTCGTCCTATGTCAAATTCAGTTCTCACAATAATAAGTTAATTCCATACAATTAATATCAACTGTTAATTTTTAAACTCAAATTTGCAAAACTAGTCTGCTCTGGTAAGGCGGTTTCATTGAAGTATTTAAACAAATGCTTTAAGGTGGTTTAAAGTTGGACATTTTGATTTTCAAATTTCATTTTGTGTCATTGCTTCTTCCTGAGAGAGGCAGAGAGCGAGATTGCATCTGTTGCTTTTTTTATTTGAACAATTAGTAGTTGACCTGGTTTTACTATTTTAAAGAATGTTTCTCATCAATTGTTTATTGTGGGCCATCTAATACCATGATGAATTAAATTTACATCATATTTTGCTTATGGCCGTTTGATCCAGTTCTGGAGATACGTTACCTTTCTTATATGGCTATTTGATCTTGGTCATGATCTTGGCCATGTTTTACTTATGGCTATTTGATCTTGATTTTTCCAGATGTGTAACATTATATTTTCTCAATTATGTGTGAGGATTTCATCTGAAGCTGGCAAACCACTTGTGGGAAGTGTACAACTTGAGACTAAATATGGAACAAATGAAAGTATAACTGAAAAGGATAAGGTTGAGAAAATCCCAAGTCAACCCAGAGTTTTGCGAAATAACAGGAGCCAAGTTGATCCAAGGGACACCTCTTTTGTTTATGAGACAGCTTCTATGGCAGCTTTAGTTCTTAAAGGACATGCAGTGGTTCCCATGAGACTTGTGGCCCGCATCCGCCCATCTTTGTTTTATTGGCCACTAATGCAACTAGCTAGTGATGCGACAGATGATATTGCCCTTGGTGTTGCAGTAGGTAGCAAGGGTAGAGCCAACCTTCCTGGTGCTACATCTGATATAAGGGCAGCCCTTTTGTTGCTTTTAATTGGAAGATGCACGGAAAATGCTTCTGCATTTGAAGAAGTTGGGGGTGTGGAATTTTTTAGGTATGTCAAATATTGCTTCAAGTAAACATGATGTTACCTTGTATTTACCTAGAGACTGAGTGCTGTCTTATTTTACTAAATCCAATACATGTTGGGTATGGTTAGGACACTCTTGGATGACACCGATTCAAGAGTGGCGTATTACTCATCTGCCTTTCTTCTGAAGGTATACCTTCTATTATGGGTATTATATTATTGTCTTTGTATGGTATGTTCATTTTGCTTGATAGCCATCCTGGCCTCATACCTGCCTGTGAGCATGCAGAGATTGATGACAGAGGATACGGACAAGTACCAGCATTTGCTTCAGAATCTCATCTTGAAAGCACAGCAGGTAAAATATATTTTATATGTTTGTCGACCGATGTTTTCTCCAGCATTCATCTCCATTCTCTTTTATTTGTTCTACACATTCATGTTCATGCGTATGCATGCAATGACACATTTATGTACATAGGTATGTGCACTTGGGCGGGCACGTACACACGTACACACGCACACCCACGCACACGTATACACGTACACAGCACACACTGAATTTCAAATATACAGATAATACGCACAAATTTATTATTGGCAGTTTGTAAAGGCTGAAACTTGTCAATGTTAGGATCCCATGAATTAGCTTCAAAATAAGTAGATGATTGTAATTTGTGCCCTTTGTATCCAAGCTTAATCTATTAACCTATGACCGAACTGCTAATCTTGGATTACCGTCATGGTTGTTGAAGGCTCAACTTGCTGGAGGGTTTAACCTCTTATTTGTCTCAAATTGGTACTGCATTTTAGGGTTGGCATCAGCTATGACGACCTCATGCCTTAACTTCCAAAATTCATAATTATAGTTGTTTTTTCATTTTTTTCCCATAAAAATCCTTCTTAATTATCTGAAGCTTACTTAATGATTTTTTTTTAGACAAACAATGAGAAATTGTTAGAAAATCCATACCTCCAAATGCATGGACTCATTCAATTATCAAGTGAACTCGGAAGTCAGTTATAGTGAATTTTTATGGTTGAGGATATGGTTATCATTCTTGTTTCGAAAGATTGCTTGCATGGCTACAAATGCTCTACCCAATTTTAGCTGTCATGGAAGTGCAAGGTACAATTATTCGTTTTGGCCTTTTGAGGTTTAGTTTGTTCGTCCTTTCCCCTTGTTGCTTTCTTTAATGGATTTAATCTTCATCAACAAAAAGGAAATGTTCCTGCAAAATCTATCCTTTGTGGATCAATCATTGCTTGTATTTATTTCTTGCACAAATTTTTGTGCTTCTTTTTTCTTTCTATAGAATTATTGCTTGTGCAGTGCAGAATCTATTGTCATTTTCTTATTTTTTATATAACTCTGTTTAGGAAGATAGAATCTGTGTAAACTGAAATTCCCCTTTGTAGCCTGTTCTTATTGATTTAAAAAACTGATCTTTGTTAGTTTTCCTTGTCAGGGTAAGCATGGAACTGCTCAGATGTACATAAAAATTTTGATTTGTTGATTGTTTTCTTTTCCAATCAAAATGATCTGTTGGAAAAACAGAAACTGGATCTTGATCATCAGGTATTCTGTTGTTGAATATGCATCTTCCTTGTTTGATTTATTTTTTGACAATAATTTGATGCTAGTGTCATATTTTAGGGCAGAAGGTGTAGTTCTTTCCTGCGAAGCATAGCCATATTTTCTAATCATACAAGTGTTTAGACCGGGGTATATGCATATTTTCCTGGAAGCGTGCTGGGAAAGAAAGTTTTTCTTTCTATAGAATTATTGCTTGTGCAGTGCAGAGTCTTTTGCCATTTACTTATTTTTTATATAACTCCTGTTTAGGAAGTTAGAATCTTTGTGTAAACTGAAATTCCCCTTTGTAGCCTGTTCTTATTGATTTAAAAAACTGATCTTTGTTACTTTTGCTTGTCAGGGTAAGCATGGAACTGCTCAGATGTAAATAGAAATTTTGATTTGGTCTGTTCTAAAAACAGAAACTTGGTCTTGATCATCAGGTATTCTTTTGCTGAATATGCATCTTTCTTGTTTGATTTATTTTTTGACAATAATTTGATGCTAGTCTCATATTTTAGGGCAGAAGGTGTAGTTCTTTCCTGTGAAGCATAGCCATATTTTCTAATACAAGTGTTTAAACCGAGGTAGATGCATATTTTCCTGGAAGCTTGCTGGGAAAGATAGTTTTTGTTCAAAGTTGTGATTGACACTAGGACTATCTTTTTGTTGCGCATTGTAGGTAGACTTTACTTCACCTTGTAGCAGTAAGGGCAGAGTGGAATCTTCTGTACTTGTTTGATTAAATAACAAGTGTGCATGACCCTACAGCTTCATTTTCTCATTTTTTGGTATGTTTTTTAATTGAAGCTGTTTTAATCTGTTTCAAAGCATTTGTTGTAAAGTAGTTAGAACATTGATGTAATTTTATGCTGCAATTCTTTGATTCAATTGATGATTTTTCCTGGCAAATGGAAATGTTAATTTTCACCAATTTCATTCTTTGTAACACAGAACATGTTTCTTTTTCTAAAAAACACTGAATAAAGCTTTTCGTGAAATGATCTATCGTTCGTCACAAAGTTGTTATGGGTATTTTAACTCTGGACATTCAGGATCTAGCTTTTTGTTTCCGACTTGTATTTGACTTTATTTATACCAGAAGTACAAACTGGTGATGATTAGGAAATCTGGAAAATGAGTTTGTTGGAGGTGATTTGATTTTCTATCTTTATATATTATAGGAGTAGCAGCCATTTCTTGACCTAGAGTTCTCCCCGCAAGTTTAGGAGCAACTTTTTCGACAAGAGCTTTGCACTCTTTTATGAGCTTCGGCCAAACGATTTGTGGCATTTTGATGATTGTGCAAAATATTCCGGCGAGATATAGAGCTTTGGCCGAATAGAAGGGCGTCATTTATTTTAGTGATCATGTGAATTGTTTAATGGATATAATTTTGGGACTATTTATATTGCCGTATTTGTTTTAGACAAATACTTGTACTTCTCAACTTCACTTCGAGAGGTCACGTTATCACTGAAAGTGAGTTAAATAGCACAACTTTCCATGTTTGAAAAACCATCTATGTGATTAGAAAATTAAGTTTTAGAGATTTGCAAATGTGTATGGAGCTGATGAATCCCTCATTTAAGTCTTGTACAGTTAGAATTTGTCGTATGGAATATGTTATATGATGCATACGCATGCATACCATTGTTTAGTTATTAAAAATTTTTTTAAGATATATGGTTATGCTTGTGAACTGAACCGGCATGTTACGGGCCCTGGTTAGGTCGATTAACCCGAACCTAACCCGTACGGATCCAATCTCGACGTCTTAAGATAAAGATACGATTGTCATACATGGACGAATGCATAAAACCTTAGCAGGATACTACATGGATTACTTAGGAATCAATTCATACGAAAGTAACAATTTTAATAAAATGAATAAAAATTCTAAATTAAAACGGACAGAGCCTCCCTAAAAATGTAATTAGGGGCTACCCTGTCAACATAGTATACATACAGGCATATAAACATATATTGAAAACTACATTCACACAGTCTGAACTACTATAACT
Source organism: Piper longum (assembly GCA_032619315.1). Taxonomy (NCBI): domain Eukaryota; kingdom Viridiplantae; phylum Streptophyta; class Magnoliopsida; order Piperales; family Piperaceae; genus Piper; species Piper longum. The sequence continues at coordinate 9,366 of JAVDBV010069065.1, forward strand.
CACTCTGAAGCTTGGGTCTTAGCCCACTTGTGTCATCTATTTATATTTCTCATCATATCATGCCATAGCGTTTAATCATGTCATCACATTGTCGGGTTTTTCATTTCCTCATACTAGTACTAATACAATAAATTATAAATGAAATATTCAACAATCATTCACCAAACATATGTGTGTGCGCAGAAGACCTCATTGCTCCTCCGTCCAGCTGGCACATCCATCTCGTACTCGTCACCTACATATAGTACGAAAACTGTTAGTAACGAGCGTTACCAGTCCAGAATATAACTAATAACAAAGTGGCTATGAGAGAAAACTCTCATATTAAAGAAAAATCCGTATATACTCCTCGTGAACTCTCTAAAGGGCACCTACTGAGGAGCCACTAGACTGCAGACCCGGTAGCATCCCGAACTGACTGATCTGTTGTTGCTGTTGCCTCACTTGGCATTTCATATTTCATTTTCTGGTCTCAAATCCTAAGCCCTCTCCTTACCTCCATATTTCTGTTTGCCTTGAGTACAAAGGCCGAGTACTCTCCGGCAGTCGCCTTCAATGCCCTTTGAACCACAAGTCATGACATGCGTTGTACTAAATAGTACGCATAATCGTGTGAGGAACTCAAACGGGGATTTGTCAGGATCCCTCAAGAAATGAACAATCCGCTGCACTAATCCAGAGCCCGCTTTGACTGTCACGGCATCCGCTCATGGTACATGTAGTCGATTTCTCCATCTCTCCTCTCACTGAAAACTCAATAAAATATATAGAGGCATGGGAAGGGATTTATATAATAGGCCCGAAGGCAACTTATGGTGGATATTGTTTTCAAAATCATTCTCGGGGGATCTCATCCTCGAGGGTTATTAATTTGGAAAACAGTTAGGCTAAATGGCCCGAGTTAAGTAGGATCTGATAAAACATCACTTAACTTGTCCCGCAAATCAAAATCAAACATGCAATAGAAAGAGCATAAAATAGAGACAAGTCCTAGACAGACCTAGTAGAAGCTCCAAGCGTGTCATCGCACTTAGGCGGCGAGCTTCTACTCCTTACCTACACATCAAATCCAAAAGCTAAAGCCCGCTAATAAATGATTGAGCAAACTCATCCTAATTATCACACACAATGCAATCATCAACAATTAGCAATTAAATAATCATAGTTGTAAAAGTAATCCTAACTTATCTCATTAATACCAATTTTATTATACGTTTCCAAGCTACGTTGTGTTCATTCACTTAATCAAATCGTGTCACTTATCACTCATCAGGGTTTAATCACCTCATTATTAATTAATCAATCCTATCATGTTGTGCTACTAATTATCAATTATAAATAATAAACTTGGAGGTAATTATACCTCGCGTCATCAGTAATCAGCGATAGCTACGACTTCCTCGTGTGTGCATCGCGAACCTCGAATTCGATCCTCGACGGCGTCCGAAGCTCGATTTGGTTCGACTAGATGAACTTAGCGGAAGACTAGGAAATTCCATCAATTTGATTTTTCGGCATGATTTGGTGGTTTTCCGCCAGCTCTCATGTTGTTTTCTGGCGACAATCGCCGGTGGCGTCTACAGGCAGGATAGTGGTCGTACGGGGTACCATTAGAACCATCTCGGCGAGCCGACAGAGGCGGAGACTTGCTAGAAAATGGAAAAAATAGGCGCGGCCGTGATAGGTGACTCGATTCGGCCGGCTTGGGCGGCGATGGGCTCCACTCCGGTCAGGGAAGCTCTCTTGGGGGTCAGTGACGCCGAGGCAACCACTGGACGACGATGGTGACTGTCGCCCTCGGCCGTATCGGTGACGCGACCATGACGCGGTCTCCGCGCTAGCCATGGCAATCCACCGTCTTGGTTGCCGGACGGTGGCCGGGGCCAGTTGAAACAGCACGGCGACGCTGCGCCGGACTAGGTAGTGTCAGTCAGCAGCCGGTCGGCGCTGGGCGGCACTGACAGCGGCAGTGCATAGTGGGGCAGCTAGGGTTTGTAAATGGGAGGAAACGTTAGGGTGAAAATATAACTTAATGACAAACTTGTAAATAAAACTTGACGAATCTAAGTCAAGTCAAAATAATTATCAACTCGTAATAAATTCTAAAAAAATCCAAAAACATCGGAAAAAATCCCAGAAATAAAATAAACATCAGAAGATCAAAATATCATGCTCTATAACTATCAACCTACCTAAACTACCCGTAACGCATCCTAACGCGATAAACGGCCTAAAACTATTTATACGATCAAGCTGCATAATAATAAAAATTGTACTGCATACTCTCATATATTCTTATAACTCATTATTTTCTACTATATTCATGACGTTATCATCATATACTTGGGTTCACATGACCCCTGATGGCTCATACACGCGATCGACATCAGCTCCATACACCTATTCTGATACATACTCGACTCGAAATAGAGGTCAAAATGACCGGTTCTAAATATAAAACCCTGACTCAAATCATGGGTTTTACACCTGGTCGGCCTGAGCCCAGATTCGACCACCATGCACCGAGTGCAACCAGGGTTAAAAAAAAATTGCTTGAAACACAAATTGGGAGTCTCTGACATGAGGTAGCACCCGTAAAATTTGGAGTCTCTATCACGAGGCAGTACCCTTGGGAGTCTTTGATACAAGGCAGCACCCGTGAAATTAGGAGTCTCCGTCACGAGGCAGCACCCACGACATGACTATGAAATTGGGAGTCTCTGTCGCGATGTGGAACCCACAAATTTGAACATCTGCCCCCATGCCGAAAGGGGTGACATGGTGCAATGGCACAAGACGGCTCATTATGCACTTGTGATACCGAGAGGGTGAGTCAATGGTAAATATCGGTAACTACAGGCCGTGGGCCACGTAGCGTGTGTGCGCATACATAGGATTGTAGCTATATGGGCGGCCACCCTCCTAGCATATTAAGTGCTCGGCATAGGCTCATAAGCACTAAAAGACTTTTGAAATAAAAATAGGGAGTATATTTGATTTGTTTCATTAAAAATAGGGTGCAGATTCGGACTGAAGATTGAGAGTGCCCTTGGTGTTCCTTTTGGACCAACCAAGGTTTGGTGATTCGATAATAAATTAGACTTCCATTTTACTTATTTTGAGTTATAAGCGTGTCTATGGGAAACAGTAAGTGGCTGTGGGGCTATACGTGAGCATAGCTAGTTATCTTTTGTTATGTAACATCTTATATCTAACCTTGCTAAATAAATTTCCCGACTTGGTGTCAGATTATAAATTATGGGTTATTTTTTTATTGTTTTATTAATTTTTTTGTTGGGTGGCACCCGACCGGTTAGGGCGGGTCGTTACAGGCATTATATTTTTTAGTAACATTTGGCCAGTTAGGCCCATTAAATTGCATCTTTGGTCGGGTCGTTACAAGTGTTATCAGGGCAACCTAGTTGCGTGATAGATGTTGGGCTGAACTGCGGACGTTAGCTAGGCTCTCGGTCACGAGCCATGGAAGGTCGTAGGTTAGGGCTAGCAACAGGCCAAGTGTAGGAATTTCGGAGACGAAATTTCCTAATGTAACATCCCGACTCGGCTCACCCTTGAACCGACCCGGAAATGCTAGCGGCGACCGAACCGTTCGCTAACCTACTAGATTCGGTTAAGCCGACCCGGATCTACTCTCGGCGTCTTAAGATGAAGACAACTTATGCCCTCTATTCATTATTCACATCATGGCATTATATCTTAGCATTCAATCATATTATCATGTTTTTAACTATCTCACATCAGTTTAAATATAATAAAAGTATAAACCGAATATTAAAGATTCAGTCACCGAATACATGTGTGTGTGCGAAAGATCTCACTGCTCCTCCGTCCAGGCTGGCACTTCCATCTCATAGTCGTCACCTACATATAGTACAAAATCGTCAGTAACGAGCGTTACCGGTCCGAAAAATAACTAATATCAA
>JAVDBV010069067.1:1719-35683 GCA_032619315.1 Piper longum
ACACAATTGTTTGTTGGGATTAACCAGAATAAACCAAATACAAATTTCCTATTTCAACATATAAAGATGAGAAGTCCCAAATAAATAGAAAAATAAGATAAACTAATTTTATGTGGAAAATTCCAAATTTGAGGAAAAAACCACGGGGCAAACAATTATATCAAATCACTATATCACAAGTTTGATATAGAACAGATTTACATGAGAACAAACTGTAACACCCCAATTTCGGTTCATGTTCGTGAACCGAACTGGCATGTTACGGGCCCCGATTAGGTCGGCTAACCCGAACTTAACTCGTACGGATCCAATCTTTGGGTCTTAAGATGAAGATACGACTTATCATACATGCATGGATGCAAAAAACTCTAGCAGGATACTACATTGATTACTTAGCAATCAATTCATACGAAAGCAACAATTTTAATAAATTGAATAAAAATTCTAAATTAAAACAGACAGAGCCTCTCCTAAAAATGTAATTAGGGGCTACCCTGTCAACATAATATACGTACATGCATATAAACAAATATAAAAAATTACATTCACACAGTCTAAACTACTATAGCTCACTCTGAAGCTTGGGTCTCAGCCCACTTATGTCATCTATTCATATTTCATGTCATGTTTCAACACTTCATCAAATTATCACACTTTTCATCTCCTCACATTAATGCTAATACAATAAAATCATAAACAAATATTAAACAATTGTTCACCAACCATATGTGTGTGTACAGAAGACCTCATTGCTCCTCCGTCCAAGCTGGCACATCCATCTCATACTCGTCACCTACATATAGTACAAAACCGTCAGTAACGAGTGTTACTGGTCCAGAATATAACTAATAACAAACTGGCTATGAGAACAAACTCTCATATAAAATAAAACAATCATATATACTTCTCGTGAACTCTCTGAAGAGCATCTACCGGTAACATCCTGAACTGACTGATATGCTGCAGTTGTTGCCTATCTCTGCATTTTCATAATTTTCTGGTCTGAAATCCTAAGCCCTCTCCTTACCTCCATATTTCTCCTGGCCTTGAGCATGAAGACAGAGTACTCTAAGGCACTCATGTTCGTGAACCGAACTGGCATGTTACGGGCCCCGATTAGGTCGGCTAACCCGAACTTAACTCGTACGGATCCAATCTTTGGGTCTTAAGATGAAGATACGACTTATCATACATGCATGGATGCAAAAAACTCTAGCAGGATACTACATTGATTACTTAGCAATCAATTCATACGAAAGCAACAATTTTAATAAATTGAATAAAAATTCTAAATTAAAACAGACAGAGCCTCTCCTAAAAATGTAATTAGGGGCTACCCTGTCAACATAATATACGTACATGCATATAAACAAATATAAAAAATTACATTCACACAGTCTAAACTACTATAGCTCACTCTGAAGCTTGGGTCTCAGCCCACTTATGTCATCTATTCATATTTCATGTCATGTTTCAACACTTCATCAAATTATCACACTTTTCATCTCCTCACATTAATGCTAATACAATAAAATCATAAACAAATATTAAACAATTGTTCACCAACCATATGTGTGTGTACAGAAGACCTCATTGCTCCTCCGTCCAAGCTGGCACATCCATCTCATACTCGTCACCTACATATAGTACAAAACCGTCAGTAACGAGTGTTACTGGTCCAGAATATAACTAATAACAAACTGGCTATGAGAACAAACTCTCATATAAAATAAAACAATCATATATACTTCTCGTGAACTCTCTGAAGAGCATCTACCGGTAACATCCTGAACTGACTGATCTGCTGCAGTTGTTGCCTATCTCTGCATTTTCATAATTTTCTGGTCTCAAATCCTAAGCCCTCTCCTTACCTCCATATTTCTCCTGGCCTTGAGCATGAAGACAGAGTACTCTAAGGCACTCGCCTTCAGTACCCTTTAAACCACAAGTCATGACATGCGCTGTACTAAACAGTACCCGTAAACTACCAGGGTGTGAGGAACTCAAACGCGAAGTTGTTAGTATCCCTCGGGAATGGAACAATCCGCTGGCATTAATCCAGAGCCCGCTTTGACTGTCACGACATCCACTGCATGGTACGTACAGTCGATTTTTCCATCTCTCGTCACATTGAAAACTCGATAAAAATATATAGGCTTGGGAAGGGATTTATAAAATAGGCCCAAAGGCAACTTGCTGTGGATCTTATTTTCGAAATCATTCTCAAGGGATCTCATCCTCGAGGGTTATTAATCTGGAAAACAGTTCGGCTAAATGACTCGAGTTAAGTGGGTCCAATAAAATGCCACTTAACCCGTCCTGCAAATCATAATCAAATACACAATAGAAAGAGTGTAAAACAGAAGCGAGTCCTAACGGACCTGGTAGAAACTCCAAGCGTGTCATCGCGCTTAGGCAGCTAGCTCATACTCCGTACCTACACATCAGAGCTAAATACTAACGCCCAATAACTAAATGGTGCATCAAATTAGTCCTAATTATCACACTCATAACACAATCATAATCAAACAACAACTCAATAATCATTAATGTAAATAGTTTTAAATCATCATATTCATATCAATTTTATTGTGCTTTTCTAAATTACCTCGTAATCGACTATCGTGCTTATACTTGATCTATCTCATTAGATCACTTACTATTCATCCTCTTCTCAATCACATCATGCAAACTTTCACTTCATTTATAGTCAGACCTTTATCATGACGATTAATCAATCCTAGCATGCTATGCTAACAATTATCAATTGTTAATAATAAACTTAGAGGTAATTATACCTCGTGTCGTCGGCAATCTTTGACGGCTATGGTTTCGTCGTGCGTGTGTCTCAAACCTTGAATTCGACGCTCGACATCGTCCGAAGCTCGATCAGCTTCGACTTGATGAACTCAGTGGAAGATCCGGTGAATTTCAGCAAATTTCGATAATTCCGGTTTTCCGGTAAGTTCCGGTGGTTTTCAAGCGGGTTCAATAGTTTTTCAGCAGCTTCCGGCAGTTTTCTGGCGGCAATCGCCTCGAGTCAAAATAATTATTTACTCGTAATACGTTCTAAAAAATCCAAAAAAATAGGAAAAAATCCCATAAAATAAAATAAACACCAAAACATCATAATGACATGCTCTATAACTATCAACTCACCCAAGCTGCCCGTAACACGTCCTAATGCGGTAAACGGCCTAAAACTAATTCTACGATCAAATTGCATGATAAAAAAAACTGTACTGCATACTCTCATTTATTCTTATAACTCATTCTTTTCTGTTGTATTTATGACGTTATCATAATATACTTGGGTATGCATGACCCTCATAACTCATACACTCGGCCGGTGTCGGCTCAGTACGCATGTTCTGAAACATACTCGACTCGAAAATGACGGTTGGATCGACTGGTTCTAAATATAAAACCCTAACTCGAATCGTGGGTTTTACACAAACTCCCTAGTATCAATTTACTGTATTTTCTATAAAATTGGTATTAGATGAGAAAGAAAATAAAGAATTATAGATTATAAATATAAGAACTTGGTAAAGTTACCATTGGCGATTGTAAACGAATCTCAACAAAATATTCACTTTTTTTTAATCCACACAATTTTCTTTCTCCCTTTGCAGTAGCAGTTTTTCTCTAAAACCAGAAAACCCAAAAACCAAAGAAGAAAAACATCGTACGTTGCTTTTATTCCTTTCAACAAACAAAATCTGCAAATCTGGATTTTTGCCCAAAACAAGGTTGTAATTTCATGTATTTCCAGAGGAGGGACAACCCAACAAACATCTCCTTCCCGACTCCATGAAATACCTCTAACCGACATGGGAAACTCTATCCATGCCTGCTCCATTCCTATAGTAAACATATTTCTCCTTTGACATAACTTTAGTCAACATGTTTGCAACATTCCTTTTAGTATGGATTTTTATTTGCTTAAGAGATTTACTTTCCAACACATCTCTTACCCAGTGATATCTCATATTAATGTATTTGCTCCTTGAATGAGAACTTGAATTCTTACTTAGGTGAATTGCACTCTGGCTATCATAGTGTACAATATATCCGTCATGTTTAACACCAATTTTATTCAAAAATCTCTTCGTTCATAACATCTCCTTGCAAGCTTCTGTAGTAGCAATAAACTCAGCTTTAGTTGTGGATAATGCAACACACTTTTGTACCCTAGACTGCCAATATACAGCCCCATTAGTAAAATTAACAACGAAGCCAGATGTTGACCTTCTTGTCTCCAAGTCACCTGCCATGTCTGCATCGGTATAGCCAACTAACAAAAGTTTATCACTTCCAAAATACAAACATATTTCGGATGTACCTCTCAAGTACCTCATTATCCATTTAACTTTGCCAATGCTCTTTGCTCGAATTTGCTAAATGTCTGCTAACCATTCCAACTACATATGTTATGTCCGGTCTTGTACAAACTATAACATACATCAAACTACTAGCTGCAGAAGCATAAGGAACCTTTGCCATTTCCTTCATCTCTGTTTCACTTAAATCACTTTTCTTCAACTTGAAGTGACCCCTAAGTGGAACTCCAACCGACTTTGCATCTTTCATGTTGAATTTTTTAAGTACATTTTTTGTGTACCTTTCCTGTGACACCCAAAGCTTACTAGCTCCCCTGTCACGCTGAATGGACATTCTCAAGATTTGGTTTGCCAATCACAAATCCTTCATTGCAAAGGATTCATTTAAGTTCTACTTTAAACTTGCAATCTTGGCCCCATCATGTCCTACAATCAACATATGTCCACATAAAGAAGTAGAATAATAAAGTCACCATCATCAAACCTCTTGATGAAAATACAGTGATAAGAAATAGATTTATTGTACTCATTGCTTTCCATATAAGAATCAAACTTTTTGTACCACTATATAGGAGCTTGCTTCAAACCATACAAACTCTTTTTCAGTTTGCATACCATCTGTTCCTTTCTTCTAACTTTAAAACCCTGTGGTTCTCCATGTATATAATCTCATCAAGATCGCCATGAAGAAAAAATTCACATCTAACTATTCAACTTCCAAATCCAAACTTGCAGCAAAAGCTAGAACAATTCTAATAGAAAACATTTAACAACAAGAGAAAATATTTCATCAAAATTAATACCTTTCTTCTGTCCGAAGCCCTTCACCACCAACCTTGCATTGTACCTTGGTTGTGTGTTGTTTTCTTCATGCTTGATCCTGTAGACCCATTTGTTCTTCAATGCCATCTTCCCCTTAGGAAGATCCACCAACTCATAGGTGAGATTATCATGCAAAGATTTCATCTCATCTTGCATTACCTTCAACCACTTCTCCTTTTCTACATGAGCTTTTACCTCATTGAAATTTTATGGTTCTCCACATTCAGTGATTGTCACATATTCTGATGATGGATATCTTGTTGATGGAACTAGTTAACGAGCTGATCTTCTCACATTAGTTGGTTGCCCTTGATCATAATTTACCGGTTCCTGTCCAACATCAACAAACTCATTAGAAATATCATCACACACCACATCCTCACCGTCATCATCACTAGGTAGGAAAATAATTGTGTCATCCTGAGCTGCCTCTTCACTTCTAGTTGAGGTTGAATATTCTTTTATCTTTTCCAAGCTTTTCTGAGATTTCTTTTGAGGAACTTCTTTCTTGCCAAAGTCCGTAACTGTTTCACCCTCCCTCAAAATTACTTCTCTGCTTCGAATCAGCTTTCTATTTTTAGGATCCCAAAGTTTGTATCCAAACTTATCATCACCATATCCCAGAAAAATACATTCAAAGGCTCTAGAGTCAAGCTTAGCCCTTTGCTCCATAGGCACATGTGTAAAGGCTTTACAACCAAAGACTTTCAAATGAGAATACCTAACATTTTTGTCACTCCAAACCTTTTCTAGTATGTCACTGTCCAAGGAATATGTGGGAGATTTGTTGATCAAATAACAAGCTATGCTCATGGCTTCATCTCAGAAGCTTTTAAGCAACTTAGTTGAAGACAACATGCTTCTCACCCTCTCAGAGATGGTCTTATTTATTCTTTCAGCCATTCTATTGTGTTGAGGAGTATAAAAAACCGTCTTTTCATGTCTAATCTCATGTTTGCTACAGTATCCATCAAACTCAACAGAACAATATTCACTACCATTATCACTTTTAAGACATTTCAAGAACTTACTAGTCTCTCTTTCAACCAATACATGAAAATTTTTAAAGATGCCAAAAACATCACTTTAATTTTTCATGCCATAAGCCCATACCATCCTAGAAGTATCATCAATAAAAGTGACAAAATAAATAGAACCGTCAAGAGATTTTATATCCATAGGCCCACACACATCAGTATGTACCAACTCAAGAATTTCTGACTTCCTTGTACTTGTGCTTTCAAAGGATGTCCTGCGTTATTTCCCGACCAAACAATGGTCACAAGAACTAATTTTGATATCTTTAACCTTGGAAAGGAGATTCAACTTCTTCAATGTCGGTAGTCTATTCTCACTCATGTGTCCCAATCGATGGTGCCACAAATTAGCAGTGGAATCAAATGAGGAGATATTAATCTCCCCTTGAACTAGACTCATCTCAGTCTTATACAAACTACAACATTTCTTCCCTTTAGCAACAACAAGAGAACCTTTCACAAGTTTTCACACACCTTGTGAAAATTGTGAACCAATCCTTCATCATCAAGTACTCCGGTTGACAACAAACTCATCCTCAAATCTGGAATATATCTGACATTTTTAAGCACCAATTTGTAACCCATGTTTGTTACGATATGCACATCTCCAAGTCCCACAATTATGGAATTATCACTATTTCTCATCTTCACTATACCCAAATCTGAAGATTCATAGGTAGTAAAGAAATTTCTGTTTGGAGTTGCATGGAAAGATTCTCCCAAGTCAACTACCCAACTAGTATCACAATCAGCTGTCAAACAATCATTCCCATAATCAGAAAGAATAACCATGTCCTCATGTACAACATTAGTATTCTTTTCTACTTATCCTTGTTGTCCTTATTTTTCAAGTCTTTCCTGAGCTTCCAAAAATCATTTTTTATATGATCTGTCTTGTCATAATAATAACACTTCAAGTGCTTCCTGGATTTAGACCTTTCTCAATTGTTGTCCCTTCTGTTTATATATCTCTTTTTTGATCTACCTCTTGCCTTTTTTGACACTAATGCATGAGACCCTGTAGTTGGTAGATATTTTCTTCTCGCCTCTTTATTCATTAAACTGTTTGTTACTATGTCCATCATAAGTTTTCCATCTGGAGCAGCATTGCTTAAAGAGATCACCAATGTTTCTCAGTTTTCTGGAAAAGTGTTGAGGAGCAGGATAGCTTGCCATTCCTCATCTAAAGTCATTTTCATTCTGGCGAGTTGAGTAATAATACTCTTCATCTCATTGTGATGCCCACTAATGTCACTTCCATCCTTATACCTCAAATTCACTAATTTCCTTACCAAAAGGGTCTTGTTGCCAGCAGTATTCCTCTCATAAACTTCCTGGAGTTTATCCCATATCGCTTTTAAGGATATCAATTCAGAAACATGATGATATACCACTTCATCTACCCATTGTCTCAAACAAGCCATAACATTCTTATCCAACTTATTCCAGTCTTTATCAGTCACCTCTGTCGGTTTTTGACCTATGATAGGTTCAAACAAATCCTTGAAATACAAATGATCAATCATATTTCCTTTCTAATAGTGCCAGTTATCAGACCCTTTAAGAGATATCATCTTAGCATGCTTCTCATCAGCCATCTTGTTGAAATATGAATCACAAACACACCAACTAGGCTCTTAAAAATTTTATCGAACACCTAGAGGGCAATAAATATCCAAACAAAAAATTTGCTACTAACAAATCAATCAGGCTCTGATACCACTTGTTGAGATTAACCAGAATAAACTAAATACAAATCCCCTATTTCAACATATAAAGATAAGAAGTCCCAAACAAATAAAGAAATCAGACAAACCAATTTTACGTAGAAAATTCCAAATTTAGGAAAAAAACCACGGGGCAAACGGCTATATCAAATCACTATATCACATGTTCGGTATAGAATAGATTCACAGGAGAACAAACTCCACAATACCAAATTACTATACTTCAACAAAATTGGTATTGGATGAAAAAGAAAATAAAAAATTACAGATTATAAATATAAGAATCTGGTGAAGTTACCATTGACGATTATAAGCGAATCTCAACAAAATATTTACCTTTCTTCAATCGACATAATTTTTTTCTCCCTTTGCAGTAGCAATTTTTCTCCAAAATTAAAATAACTAAAAACCAAAGAAAAAAAACATCTTAAGTTACTTTTATTCTTTTCAATAAATAAAATTTATAAATCTGAATTTTTGTCCAAAATAAGATTATAATTTCATGTATTTTTAGAGGAGGGTGCTTTCCATGAAAATTCAAATTCAAATTGCTATGAAATTCAAAGGATTTTGATTTTGATTCTTTTTTTTTTATAACTAACTTTGACAATTTTATATCAATTGTTGTTACTGTGCCATTCTTCAAGTTACTGCTCTGTCAGACTTGTATCAGTATCCTTTCGCGGTCAAGGTGAGAGGCTTTCACATTCGAGTGAAGTGAAAGTCCACTCAGGAGTTGTGATAATTCTAGCTTTGCCATGTTGCTCGTTTGACCATGTGTATTTCTCTCCCACAAATCCAAGGTCAATGATATTAGTATTTTTCCAGGCTTCAATTATTTTATTCTGAATGGCAGAGTACCAGTTGCCTCCACATTTTTCATTTTGATCAATTACAATACTAAGGTCACCAACAAATTGGAAAGCGTATAAATGAATTCTACTTTTTTATCTCTCTTACGATTCCCATGAGCTCCAGGAACGAAGTAGGAAGTTCGAATAGCAGGATTATGGACTTTTCCCTGATGAAATGATTATTTTTACCTTCTAGGGAGAATGTTAGAGAATGACTCCACCCTTATACCAACTTGGGATTAATTAAATATTTAAATCTTCATATTAAACACTCGGTGATATTAATATTAATGATTATAAGTGAATTTTAACAAAATATTCATATTTATTCAATTTACACAATTTTTCTTTTCTCTCTTTTTTTTTTCTCCACGTCTAACCTAAAGAAGAAAAATGTCGGGCATTACTTTTTATTTCTCTCGCAACACAAAAACTTTTTTTAAATAAATTTTGAACAAGAGAAAGAATCGATCGCCAGAGCATCATCGTCTTCAACTGACATGCTAAGAATTTTAGCTACTCAGGGGGAAGATCTTTCAAAGGGTCCATCTCAAATGCCTTAGGCAAAAACAGAGCCAGTAACCAGCAAAAGGGTAGGGCTAAAGGGAGTTAGTACGATTAAATACAGGATTAAAAGTTTGAAAAGGAGAGATCTTGGCTGAGAATGGAAGGGAAGAAGGCGCTTCCTTCTAGCACCATCACTTCAGAATATCACATCTGGCTGGATGAAGTTGCATCCTTTCACCTACCCTTTTATGTTCTGCACATAATTCATGTACTCTTCCAGCGTACTATAGATTCAGAAACTATGCAATGAAGTCGGTTACAAGTGAAACTAGATCGATGGAACACAAAATTAAAGTGAAGTGATCTCTTGAAAACATAGGCACCTCAAACTTCCCCCCAAAGCTCAATCAACAGTAATAAAATAATGCTTATCTTGTTAATTAATAAGGATTTTTCCTTGTAAGTTATGTCTGTCTGAAACCTAACTGTCTAGCATCAAACAGCTCACTATTTTCCTCCCATTGAGTATACAAAAATTCCGTGTAATATGGATTTTGCCGATTTCTTTCGACGTGCATACCCTATAAAATATTCCCCGATTTTTTTACGATGTATAACTAATCAGATGCTTTACTCCTCAAAGAAGAAATTAGAGGATTTATTACGTATTAGAATCATAGTACCAACGTAACGTGATCTTCCATGCAACATGCATGTTTTCGGATTGAGAGTTGTCTGAACCGACAAAATCGTTCACGTTCGTTTTGAGCCTCACCTCTAATATCGTTACCATCTTCCGCGCATTCCAACACTCTAATCTGATAATCGGTTAGCAAATAGTGACTGTAATTTATGGACGTTATTTTGGTCCAGCTGGGACTGTTTCATATTATAAATATGATGAGTTGTTGATGCGTGTTCAAGATGAAGTTGGACTATTTAGTTAACTTGTAAAGATGAGTATTGGGAGGAAATCTTTCAACTAGTGTTATCAAACAATCTAAACCATTTTCTTTTTTATCATTGCCTGTTTTAACTTGTATTTTGGGTGATATATATGAAAAGAAATCTAGCAAATTTCAATTTGGACATTGCTGGTTTTTTCTCGATATATACACCATACTAATAAATTTGTGACTAAATTATAGGCTTCCATCATAGTAAGCTTGATTTTCGAAATTCCTAAAGCACGCAGTGAAAAACCAAGATCACTAATATTAATCAATAAAGAGCTACAAAATGGCGACAATATGCTAAAATTTCCACTTCATAGCAAATTTTGAATATAATGTAAATAAGCAGCACAACATAATTACATTTAGTCTCAAACTATAGACACAAACTTGATCATGAATATAAAAAACAACATTCATCGGAAAATTGCATACTAGCTGGCAAATGATGAGGAACATCTTCTTTTTTTTTTTTGTAGAAGACAGCATATACATGATAGATCCTGATGTAATTAAGATTATTGTGACTAGTACAATCCAATGGCAAATTTTCTATGGCAAATGTCCCTTTTGACACCAACTCTTTCGTTACCAGTTAAACTCGATAAAGATCTGACCATAACATCAAATCAAATAAATTGATGAAGCTCCTAGCAAGAAGAGAGCAAACATTATCATATGATTATCATGCACTTATTCCAAATATGTTATCGAGAACACTCAATTCACCGGCCGATATTTATAAAAGAGTATTAATCTGATGTAAGGTTTTAATTTGGCAGCTTGGCTGCCTCTCTCTGAAAGACTGCATGTGACTCACGCCAAGGCCAGTAACGAGCCATGCATCACGTCAAAACCAGCTTTCAATCTCAACTCCACACGAAAACCTAAGTCTTCCCTTGCTTATTTGTTTTGTAGTTTCTCGACTGTTCCACTCTACCTCACCAAGTGTTTATATAAAAATATATATATATATTGCTTGAGCAGTTGAGCCATGAAGTTGCTATGCCATTGATCTTGAATGTTGCCCTCCTCTGATCATATATGTATGTGTACTTCTTTAGTGAGAAATATATGTGTTTACTTCATAATATTCTACAAGGATGTTAGGTGAAACCACACGATCAATGTGAGCTACGGCTAACTTCTCTAAGAAGTATTGATATAACGTGTACAAATGACTTGAGCGACGAAACACTGTTGTAACCTTACTTCAAATTAGGCAGTTTGACATAGAAGGCGGTTGCATGCTTTTGTACTCTACGTGTGAGTCCTACTTATTTGTGGGAAATTATATAGATCTGCCTCCTTCAATATTAATGCTATGTTACATGCACATGCCCTCCTTCAATAAGTTGATGACTCCTGCACAATACAACCTCTCATCATATAAACAGAGAGCCCATATTACTTGTTAATTGCCACCTTCCCTAAGTTACTTGCTTGATAGTTGATACAGTTACTTAAGAAACGGGACTTGTATATGAACTATCATAAAGAAATACCCTATTTATTTTACAAATTCGGACGCGACTTAGAAGGTTATATATAAGGTTCAAGAATCATTATGAAAATTTGCGGTGACAGAAGACCAAATTAATATTAGTGCTGTTATTGTTCAGTTATACTTTGTTGTGCTTATATTTTAATATTCCATGCAGCTAATTTTTATTATGGAAAATAAATATGTGTCAACATAGTCACAATGTCACATTAACATATATGGTTAAAGACAGATTAAGGAACTCAAGCAGTAAACAAGAAATGGTCCATTATTATTATTCTTGCGCATACCGAAGCAAAGAAATGCACTGTTATATACTTATATTGGCAAGATTAACATAAGTAGTCGTCGAGCTGATTATGATAGAATTAATTTAATTCTTTAGCATACACGCTGACGACAATTAAAAGAAGTCTCACATGTACTAGTTAACTTCTCGTCAATAAAAGACATTGTCATTCTTCTTAAATAATATAATAGACTATAATAATTTGATAGTTTAGAGATAGATTTCGATTTTAAAGATAAATACTAATTGAATAGAGATCGGATAGATTGTAATAATTTTATTTTTTTTCATATATGTTTTTTTTTGAATTATTTACATTTTGAACTTTTCATCATAGCACGCTTTTTGACTTTCTGTTACTCATAAGAGTTAATATATCCATTAATATAAATTTTGTGTTACCTCGAACTATTCATCTAATCACTCTAGCTTGTGTGTAATATGGAGATGAAATTTTAGTGTTAGCAGTGAGCTGTAGATAGCAAACTTTAGCTATTGTTCCTGGTTGACAAGCAATGGATTAATCGAGTGAAAAATACAAGAAATCCAAAAAAAAATTCAGTTCCTAACTACGTTTCCCTTGTTTGCCAATTTTTGTGATGATTTGTTTATTATCATAGTCGTGTTGATTTTTTTAATTAGACAAATAAATATTATATAAAGTTAGCATATATTACTTATTTGACACATAAAATTGATAAATATATGATTCATTTTACCTTAAAATATTGATTTAAGCTTAATTAGAAAAAAGCTAGAATAGTTCATTTTTTATTAGTTGATTGGGGGAATCAATTATTAAATATGTCACTAAAAAGCCATCCATAGAGTTTGACTTATAGAGAATAGTGTAATAATGTCGACTTTAGAGTTCTTAGAGTTAATTTTTTTTAAAAAAAAACTATGGTTCTTTTTTTGAAGTACCCAATATAGTTCAAATTGTATGGTTTACAGATTAAGAATTTTTTTGTAGATTAAGAATTTTTGCCTTCCTAATCTAGAGCCTAAAAACTACTACATATCATTTCTTTTACGCACTCTTTAACATTAAGTTACAAAATGCCCTTTTCATGGGTAAGTTGGGCTCCCAGTTTGAGAGAAAAGAGAGAGAAAAAAATATAGAGCATACAATTTGAACTCACCTGTCTTGACTGTGGGGCAATGACCCCTTGAGACAAATAATTTTTTTCTTTTTCAAATCATCCTTTTGTTTATGTTTTTGTCATTAAGTATCAAGTAGTTTAACTAAACAATAAATAACTACAAAATATTAAATTACTTATTTTTATAAAAAAACATATATTACTTATTATACACAACTAATTAATATAATAATACTTTGAATTTAAATTATAATTTGAACAAAAATATATTAATATTCCAAATGAATCTAACCAGCTAATTTGGTGCTTCTAAAAATTTTTCTTGAAACTAAAAAACTTAAAAAAGCTTTTATTCAGGGGACCCATTTCTCCTCATGAAGGTTTAACATTCTACACTTGGATTCACTTATTCATTACATGCGACAGAGGCAGATGAGATTAGGACAAATATTGTTTCGATGCATAGAAGTCTCCTTCCTTATAAAGAGTCAACTCGTCCCTCAAATTTAACACTACCATGCCCCTGCCTTCCCTCTTCTTTATTACAACACATGCGAACCCATGAAAACCCAAAACAAGTCAAGCAAGCATTAACTCACCGCCAGATATTATTTCTTCCTTTCAATCCACAAATCTACTCAACAAAACAAAAACAATATCAAACATATAACATACATGACCAATGTCACATTTCGTCCCCAGTCTATACTCATCTCTAATTATAATACCAAATCCATCGTCACAACAAACCAAACAACGCCCAAAACACCACCAACACTAGCTAACATGAAAGTCCCCAATTTGCACACCAACCATGAACCCGCCCATCCCCAACTCCCCCCCGCCCATTTCCCAGCCACCCCTTACTTAAATGCGATCCCATTGCCCACCCATTTGACCCTCTCCTTCTTCCCTCCAAACACCAAATAAACTCTCAATCTCAACCCAAACCCAGGCTGTTTTTTCAACATTCCATGTCGACCATGTTCGCAAAAGTAGATTAGTAGATGAACGAACAATTCCCCCTCACCTAATTCATCCTTTTAACCCCTAGCAGACCGAGCTAGCAACACTTGATTGCCCGGTTTATTAGTTTTCGTGATGAGAAATGGAAGCGTGATGAGGCAAGATTAGGAAGGTGTAGGTCACCACTCCATGCCCATATCCATTCCTTTTTGAACAAGAAGATAGTAAAACCAAATAAGAACAACCTCTTCAACACGCTTACTTGTACGTAATCTTCCTCAATATATACCACTTGTTATTAGCGGTTATTGAGCGGCTTATGTGACTTGTAGCTGGCTATACTATTATACGTATGTGTATATGTAATTGACGGTGAGTTGACGGCGTTTGTGATTTTGGGTTTTGCTATAAACAAGGGGGAGAGTGGGTGTGGAGCATAACAAGAGAAGCAAATGTCTCGTGTGGCAGTAGATGCGGCGGTGGCTTACATGGACAGCCGGCAAGCGACGGAGATGGAGGAGCTGGCTCGCCGGGGAATCGTGCGGCGGGTCGACTCGTCGCTGACCCTCGGCCAGCTCCTGAAGCGCGTCGGGGATGCCCGAGCCGCCGACGAGTCGGAGTCGTCGCCGCCGCCGGCTCACCAGGTGGTGGACGTTGCCGACGTCGCCGTCGGCCGGTCCTTGCCCTTCGTTCTTTCATTTAACAACCTCACCTACTCGGTCAAGCGGCGGCGGAGGTACTTTCGGCGGGTGGAGGCTGATCCGGCAGACGTTGCTGCTGCTGCTGTTGGGGGTGGTAGTGGGTTAGGGTTTGGACCAAAGACCAAGACACTACTGGACAATATCTCCGGCGAGGCGAGAGACGGGGAGATTCTGGCCGTACTCGGCCAAAGTGGGTCGGGGAAGTCGACGTTGATCGACGCGCTGGCCAACCGCATTGCGAAGGGGAGCCTCAAGGGCACCATAACACTCAACGGCGAGGTGCTCGAGTCCAGGTTGCTCAAGGTCATCTCGGCCTATGTCATGCAAGACGACCTCCTCTTCCCCATGCTCACCGTGGAAGAGACACTCATGTTCTCGGCTGACTTTCGCCTCCCTCGGTCTCTATCCAAGACCAAGAAGGCAGCGAGGGTGCAGGTGCTGATCGACCAGCTCGGCCTGCGGTCCGCCGCCGGCACCATCATCGGCGACGAGGGCCACCGGGGAGTCTCCGGCGGAGAGCGCCGGCGAGTGTCAATTGGTATAGATATAATACACGATCCCATCATGCTGTTCTTGGACGAGCCGACGTCGGGGCTGGACTCGACGTCGGCATTCATGGTGGTGAAAGTGCTGCAAAGGATTGCGCAGAGTGGGAGCATCGTGATCATGTCGATTCACCAGCCGAGCTATAGGATTGTCGGGCTGCTGGATAGGATGATCTTTCTGTCGAGGGGGCAGACAGTCTTCTCTGGCGCACCCTCCGACCTCCCTCTGTACTTCGACGAGTTCGGCCACCCCATCCCGGACAGCGAGAACCGCACCGAGTTCGCGCTCGACCTCATCCGAGGCCTCGAGAGTTCCCCCGCCGGCACCCGAGGCCTGGTCGAGTTCAACAAGTCGTGGCAGGCCATGAAGCGCGGCTGTAGCGGAGACCGCGCCGCCGCCGTCGTCGTGGCCAGCCCGGGGCGAGGAGGGTCGTCTCTGAAAGACGCGATCAGCGCGAGCATATCGAAGGGGAAGCTCGTCTCCGACGCGGGCTCGACGTCGGACATGCCGACCTTCGCCAACCCGTTCTGGGTGGAGATGGTGGTGCTCACCCGCCGGAGCTTCACCAACACCAGGCGCATGCCGGAGCTCTTCGGGATGAGGTTGGGGGCGGTGCTCGTCACCGGTTTCATCCTCGCCACCATATTTTGGCGCCTCGACAACTCGCCCAAAGGGGTGCAAGAAAGGCTCGGCTTCTTCGCCTTCGCCATGTCCACCACCTTCTACACCTGCGCCGACGCGCTCCCTGTCTTCCTCCAAGAGCGCTACATCTTCATGAGGGAGACGGCGTACAACGCCTACCGCCGGTCCTCCTACGTGCTCTCCAACTCCGTCGTCGCCGTCCCCGCCCTCGTCTTCCTCTCCTTCGCCTTCGCCGCCACCACCTTCTTCGCCGTCGGCCTCGCAGGTGGCGCCCACGGCTTCTTCTTCTTCTTCGCCATGATCCTTGCCTCGTTCTGGGCCGGCAGCTCCTTCGTCACCTTCCTGTCCGGCGTCGTTGCCCACGTCATGCTCGGCTACACCGTCGTCGTCGCCATCCTCGCCTACTTTCTCCTCTTTAGCGGCTTCTTCATCAACCGCGACCGCATCCCACCCTACTGGCTCTGGTTCCACTACATCTCCCTCGTCAAGTACCCCTACGAGGCCGTCCTCCAAAACGAGTTTCAAGATCCGACCAAGTGCTTCGTGACTGGGTCACAGATCTTCGACAACACACCGCTGGGCGGCATGCCAGCGGCAATGAAGAACAGGGTGCTGTCATCGCTAAGCAGCTCTCTGGGTGTGAACATCACCGCCGGCACTTGCGTGACGACGGGGACGGACATACTCCGGCAGCAGGGAGTGACCGATCTGAGCAAGTGGAGCTGCCTCTGGATCACCATTGCTTGGGGGTTTCTCTTCAGAATTTTGTTCTACTTTGCATTGCATGTTGGGAGCAAGAACAAGCGAAGGTGATTATTGCTTGCATGCATGGTAACGGTGGTTAACTTTCATGGCCAAGAACAATTTTTTTTTCTATAAGAAATACATGATTATAGTAGTATAACAATTTTTTTTGTTGGTTTTTAACTTTCTGCTCAGATGTTGTTGATCAGTTTGATGATATTGTACTATGTGAATGGATATATATCTTATTTACAGTTCGCAAGCTTTCACATTGTTTACAAAAAGTGTTTATTAGGAGTGTTTATCATGCAAATTATATGCAAAGTATACATGAATTGATGCAGAGAGTGTTTATTAGGAGTGAAATGAAGTTTGAAATATTTGTATATCTGGATAATGAAGTCTTCCTTCCCACATGGTTAACGACGATTATGTACACCTTACTTGTAAACATTAGATGGGGGTATGGTGTGGATGTGAACGCAATGCAACTGTGAAGACAATTTGATGTCTAACCTAATTAGTATGATCACCACCTCTTCCCACTCACTTCATGCGCTCCTGGTTAATTCTCACTTCTCAATGCTGGTAACAACCACAGGTATAAAATTAGTTTTGCAACTCGGACTAGTTCACTCTATACCGGCTTGATTATTTTTTCAATGTTAGTATGCAATGGAATAATATGCCCTATTAGTGTTGGGTTAATCCCACATCCTATTTGGAGGCAACCGGTGACTTGTATATAGGCTAATGTGAAAGTCTTAATTCCTAAGCTAGCTTTTGGATTAAGAGAGGCCCATGAACCTGTTGCAAGTCACTTTTGGGGCCCAAATGGCCCAACAAGTAGTATCAGAGCCAAGGTTGGTTTTGGTGTTGGTGTTATCTCAATTAGCCATACGATTTGTCGGCCGATTCGAATTTATGTCTCACGATTTATCGGTCGGTCCGAAGTTGGCCCGAATTGGTGTCATCTGGAACCAAGACATGTTGGCTCCACATGTGGTGAGGGGGAGATGATTCAGGTGTTGTGATGTATGAAAAAATTGGCGCCACCACCGGGACGTCTAGGCGCCCACTCAGGAGCAAATCTCCGCGCGAGAGGCGCTCGCGGGTGAAGTGGGTTTGATCCCGCTCAGGTTTTGCGTTTTGGGTTTGTTTTGGATGATTCTCCGGTTGTTTAAGTTAAATTTTGAAAGTTTGGTCGTCAGAGGGTAAGAACTTTTGGTATGAAATGTTTTGGTGTAGAAAAGTGATTTTTTTTTTTTTTTGGGAAGATGAAGTCATGGTTTGTAGATCGAGATTGATGGGATTGTATTCTTCATTGAATCTTTAACTAAAGTGGATTCTCTGTCAAGATCAATACTTATTTTTGATTTCTCACCTCATTTAAATCAATCTTAATTGTTATTGATAATTGTTAATTTGTGCCGATAAAGAGGTTTCACTCGAATCTATTTAAGCATAGTATTACTCAAAGTTATTATTTGAAATAATTTTGCTGGGCTATTATTTTTCGAGAGAATTTTTCTCTCGTGATCAAATATTAGTAACTGTAATTAAATTATTACAATATAGTAAATGTTTGAGCCGTGATTTTTCTTTTTGGATTTGTGGGTTTTCCACATTAACTTTTCTGTGCTCCATTGTATTTGCTTGTGTTTTATGGTCAAAATATTATTTGTATAATCTTATTAAATATTTAAATCGTTTCAAAATTTTGTGGCTTTAAAAATCTCAACAAGAGCCAAAATTTTTTCCCTAGGCATATCGACTCGCCCACTAAAAAACAACTCAAAACATTTGGCTTGGGATGATAAATTGTCACGGTTTTCCCAAATGTATTTGTCACGAGCATTTTTACACCAGCAAAGTCAAGGTATAAAATCCATTACAAAAGCTTTGTTACAAGCTTTCCGTGACAATTTTATTTGATCATGATATTTTTACTACAAGGCATGTCCGCGTCTGAACCCGTAGCAAAATAATATTTCATATAAGCTTAAGTCGGGTATTAGTTTAAGGATTGCCGTAAGCCCAATTTTGCACTAGTGATTAATCACTCTTTAAGATTTACATGTGTGCATGTGTGCTAACACAATCTAATCTCAATATTAATTAATATATGTTACAAAGTTTTACAATAAATAATATTAGAAGACAAAATCAACTAATTACATCATATCAATCCATATTAAATGCTCTTAATGATTTTTTTTTATATTTCATAATTCATAGTTACTCTCCCATACATATTTAGATACTCACTAAGCCTTGCAAATTGCAAGAAACATTAGTTGTAAGACCTTCTAACAAATTATTTTATTTTAAACTTATAAATTAGAGCCACCAATTTGAGCCCAGAAATCGCCCCCTTTTAATAATATAAAAAATTTCGAATCCATTTTTTAAAGAATTTTATCAAAATTTAAACAAAATAAATATGAAAACCTTGGTGGCGATAGCGGCACCGAAATCTCCTCTTGTGATCTTCCGGCCCTCCTTTTCGACTCCTTTGTCATAAAAAATTACTAATAGTTTTTTGCTATGATAAATAACAATTTTCTTTAATGGAGTTTAATGGGCTAATCCAAAGTAGGGCTGCTAATTGAGCGAGCAAACTTGTGAGCATTTGTCATTCGGCTCGATTTGACTCGACTAGAAACTCTATATTTAAATACTTAAATTCGAACTCGAATCCTACGAGCCAAGCTTGAACAAGGCCATGCTCGACTTAACTCGACTTGATTATAACTTGAACTCGACTTGATAAAATAATATATATATATATATATATATATATATATACTAATAAGTTTAATTGTAACTAGTTATATTTATTTATCTATAATAGACTAGCAAAGAAGTGAGATAATTGAGATAGTAGGAGTCCTTGACCTTTGATCAAGGTTATGGGTTCAAATCACTCCAGCTACGTGTTTTTAATTGAGTTATGAGTTTTAATTGAGCCAATTTCAAACTCACGAATGAGCTAGGTTCAAATTTGAAAAAATTAAACAGTTTAAATTTATTCGAGCTCGAATTCGAACATGTAAAAAGATTTTAATTGAGCCAATTTCGAGCTTACGAACGAGCTAGGTTCGAGTTCAAAAAAATTAAACAGTTTAAGTTTATTCGAGCTCGAATTCGAACATGTAAAAAATATTTGAGTCAAGCTCTGTTCAAAACTCGTTCGATCTTGAATCAAGTTCAAACTAATTTTGAACTATTAGAGTTGAGCTCAAACACAAGTCGAGCACTTAACACCCCTAATCCAAAGTGTGCTGGCAGCTAATTAAGCATTGGAATACTTTGTGAGTTGGTCTTGTGAGCGGCGGGCATCTCACGCGGCCGAATTCATGGGCTTTGGAACCGACTCTCCCGTCTCTAGCAAGCCTTTATCGACTACCGTCCAACATTTAAGATGACAAATATTTGCATGCAAGGGATAAATGCCCATGGGACCATTGTTGTACCCTGTATAACATATCATGTTTGAACTTTGGACAATTGGAATTTGGAACTCTATACACATGCACCCATCCCCATTCCTCCCATTAAATTGAACTCTTCCGTCCATTGATTGAAGTTGGGAGATGGTTGGGTCAAAGTCCCCATTTTCGCTCGTGTGATCAATGCTGTGATGCTTAGCTGGGGTGCCTTCATTATCTGAAGCTGTCCTAGGTTTGTTCCAAGTGCACGTTTCTTTCTAGTTGGCTATGTCAATGTGAACAAGAAGTTCGGTTCAAAGTAATAGAGCTCTTTATTACCTATTGGCAGGGTGGCATCTAGAAATTTTCGTGTGCACATATGTAAGACAAATTTTTTTAGACGTCACCATGCATTTACTTACGTCAATTAATATATATAGTAACAACATAAATATTTCTCTACCTTGTGTGACTATAAAAAATTGACAGTTAGACATTTAAAGTCTTTCACAGAAAGCAAAGCACCCATTAGGGGAGTGATTACTGCACATACATGAGGTTATTAGGGCTTGCAATGAGCCAAGTTAGCTTGGGTTCGACTTTACTCACAAGGTGAGCTAGCCTTAGCTGACTTTTTAACTCGATTTATCACATTTTTACAAACAAATAAATGTGTCAAATAAATAAATAATTTAGTTGGGTCGGATAATCTAATTGCCAAATATGTCATATCCGAACCCGTCCTTAAGTCGTATTAGTTTTAAAAAGAATTAAATAAAACATTCGGTGAAGAATATGTCATCATACTTTAAAAAAAAAGGGTTAAAGAAACAATTAGTATATAAGTAGTTGGGATTATCCTATTCGTTAATATCTAATATCAACCCAATCCTAAATTGTCTTTGATAAAAAAAAAATCTTCAATTAAAAACATTTAATATAAGGCCGCCAAATCCGGCTAAGTATGTCCAACTCAATCGGTTTTAACGAACCTTGCCCGGATTACGACCATGATGTCCGGACCGCCTTGATCGTCCGCCTCCGCCGTCGCCGTCGCCCGGAGATAACCGCATCTCTCCGATCATCCCCCTTCTCCTACCATCTTCTTAGCCATGGCTCATCAGACTGTTCGTGGTTCTCTTGGATGTGTGTGTGTGTTTTTTTTAAATTTATCAATTCTTTTATTTTTATGAAGAATCATGAATTATGTATGTTCTCTATGTGGTGTGGCTGCATTTGTAGGCAGTAGTTCGTTTGGGATGCAATTTTTTTGCAATTAATGTCGGATTGTGCGATTCTGTGGTCATGGGTTCGTTATTGAGTGGAAATCATAGTTGTGTTCTCTGAAGTATGACCGCATTTGTAGGTAGAAATTAGTTTAGGGTCCAATTTGTTTGTTGTTAATGTCGGTTTATGCGGTTCTATGATCATGCATTTGTTATTGAGTGGTAATCATATTTGGAGGCAGTAATTGTGTTGTGTTCAATTTGGTTTGTTGTTGATGTTGAGCTGTGTGATTCTATGATCATGTACTACTCGTTGTTGAGTCCGAATCATTTTTGTGTATTGGTGTGGCTACATTGGTTGGTAGTAACAGTATGGTGTTAAACTCGTTTGTTGTTTGGGGTGAACTGTGTCATTCTATGATCATGTACTTGTTCTTGTGTCCAAATCATTTTTGTGCTTTATGTGATATGGCTACATTTATAGGTAGTTATCGTATGGTGTTTAATTTTTTTGTTGTTAATGTTGAACTTTACAATTCAGATCATGTACTTGTCGGCGTGCCCAAGTTATTTTTGTACTTTATTTAGTATGGCTTCGACTGTGGGTGGTAATAGTGTAGGGTTAAAATTTTTGTTCTTAATTGTTAACTGTACGATGTGTGGAAATCATATTTATGTTCGATGCAGTATGGCTTCATTTTAGGTAGTAAATTTATGATGTTTTTGTTTGTTGTTAATAGTGAAATGTGTGATTCTATGGTCATGTGCTTATTATTGTGTCGAAATCATATTTGTGTTCTATGTGGCATGGCTTCATATATAGGTAGCAGTAGTAGGGGTCTAATTGTATATGTTACTGTCGTAATCATATTTGTGTTATATGTGGTAAGGTGTCATTTGAAGGTAATAACAGCTGAATTTTTTTTAAATGTCAAGCTATTGATTCTATGATCATGTATTTGTTCTTCTGTCAAAATCATATTTGTGGTATATGTGGTATGGCTTCATTTGTAGGTAGTAATATTATGGGTCTAAATTTCCTTGTTTTTTGTGCCAAATTATGCGGTTCTATAATGATCATATATGTATTATTGTGTGGAAATGATCTTTGTGTTTTTGTGCTATGGTTTCATTTTAAATAAGTAATGGCATTTGTATATGTGAGTAATTTATTGAGATATTTTGATGAATCAATATGGGATGTATTCATTTCGTTTGTATTTAGAGATGCATACTTATGATAAGCTAGAGAGATCATTTCTGGAAATGTTCCTGTGAATGCTGAGCAAGAAGTGTCATATTGTCATTTCCAGCCATAAATGATGTTTACGTTCTGTGGAATAGTGGGCTCTTTTATGGAAAAATACTTATATTGCGAGATAAAGGATAACAACATAACATTTTTTATCCAATTCTAAGGTGCAGTCATTTCTTTTGTGGCATAGAGGAGCAAAAGAAACCGGCTGCCCCAGGATATCTTCTTTCTTCGAAGAATGTTTGTTCGTCATCCCTTCCCCAGTCTAAATTAAAGCATGAAACTGCAATTGTGCCAGTGGTGCCTGCCAGAAAAAGGTCGTTTTACTACCTTCTCCTTGGTAAAAAGGTTATACACTGATAATGAATATTCTTTTTTGTTCAGGTGTTATTACTAGCTTTAATTTAATTCAACATTCTTCTTTAATTCAATGAAATAATCTAAGTTAAATATTGACTAGAAACACAAAAGGGATAATATTTGTCACTTTCAGAAGATCTATTATTTTTGCTATGAGAAGCCTCATCGCCATTTCTAGAATGATGATAACTTGAGAAAATTTGTGTTTATTTCCATAAAAGGCTTAGTGCATTTTGTTTAAATTATTCTTTAACATTTGAAGGGAGGAAAAGCTGGTTAGGGACATTAAAGGTCTGGAATGACCAGTGTTTTTGGTCTTCCATTGCTTTCAATGTGATTATGCATACTGCATAGTCTTGACAACGTCAACCAGCAAATATGAATAAGATTTGGTGGTAGACAATATCTCAATGATTAGTTTTTTCTTTTCTTTTTTCTTTTGAAAGAAAGAGGTGCAAATTGATGTTGGAGTCTGTGAAAGTCAACCAGTGTCAGACATTAAGGGAAGGCCTTACTTAATTGTTTGATCTGTAGCCTTTGTCTCAATCAATTATCTTGCAACCTGCTTTAATATAATCTCTTATATGATCACTCATTTTTCTTATTATTCCTTACAATCAAGCAACTGGACCATATACAAGATGGAAGGCATCTTTTGGGAGAAGCGAGATTTATTTGTGGCCAGGGCTTAAATTATTAATTTTGTACTGTTTTCTACACATAGATATATAGGTGTTAACATGCTAGAGTGTTCTGGGTAGTTACTAAGTCTCAGCAGGGAGAAAAACTATGGAACTGAGTTCTTATTTGTCAGCATTTACTACAGGGGACTGAGAGAGAGTGTTGAGACATCTTAAATGTAATTTTTCACAGTCTTTGGAAGTGGATGGTTCTGTTTTGAAGATGATATTAACTTTTCAGTGCCTTTTCTTTAAAAAAATAGTTATGGATTTTGGTTTTTGTTCACATTTTTTAGTCAGCACAAATTATAATCCTGTCTTGTTATCATTCTATAGGGAAGGAAGAGAAGCAGGGGTCATTTTTAATTTTTTTTGCCAATTTTGCTCAAGTTCAGATTTACTAATCCGATGTGGCCAACAACAAGGAAAAAGCTTTCTGTTTATCTTTATATTCCTAATATTATTGGTGAGTTTATTGAATTAGTTTCATGTGTCATTTTTTTTGCCAAATTCCTTAATTGGTTTTTTGTGAAGCATGTTATTTGATCTTGGATAAATGAATAAACTCTATACATGTAAGAAATTTTATTGCTGGACTTGAACCAACTATTTCCCTTTTAAACTGATTTCTTTTGTATATGATTTGATATATTTTTAGTGAACAAAATGATCGAGTCCAGTTGTCTGAATGAATTGATAGATAGGAATATAGAGCACCACCATGTTTAGAGGTGTGAATCATTTATAACGAATTGTTCTTTAAGTATGGGGATAAATCTGTGACTTAGCTTAAATTCATTTTCACTGATATTATAAGTAAAACAAACCTCAATCCAATTTGATCATAGCAAAAAAAAAATGTTAGAACTAAAGAATCACTAGCCAAAATTTCAATTCGTTGGAATTAGTGTGTTTCATTGATTACTTAGCATAACTAGTATTTTGCAGACTTCCAAAACTGTTAGTAGTACTTCTAACCATATTCTACATTTTTAGTGACAATTTGTTGTTTAATTTTCTAATTACTTTGGATTCCGGTTGAGTAATTTTGGAAAAATATTCATGCATGCCCGACTCACTTTGATCTATGAGGCTTTCATGAGAAAAAAAAACTCAACAAAATAAAGAGAAAAACATGTGGCTCCTTTCAGTAGAGGTGGCAGTCATGCCCTTAACAAGCAGAAGTGGAATTTTTTGAAAAGTTCTATATATCTAGTCAAAATTGTTTGTCATTTTTCAGAATTCCCTTAACAAGCATCATGAATTTTTTGGTTGTCTACTTTCTCACTTTCTTGTCTCTTTCATTTGGTATTCTACTGCAAACTTGCAGAATTTCAGTCACATATTTTTTTTAAGGTCTCTTGGTAGAGTGTTTGCTTGTATAAGTTAAACTTTACATCCCTTTGTGATCCAATGTTAGAGAGAAGAAAGTTAGAACTGATGTTTTACTTTTGATGCAGGATATGTAAGGGTTTTTATGGATTGCATTGCATTTGGTTGCTGCTCTTTCAACAAAAAGCTTTTTATATGTTTCTACTTCATAAGGTATGCGATAGATTAGTCTGCACTAAAATTCTGTCCTTTTGGGAATTAAATTTTAAATTTCCTTTTAAATGAAATTATATTTATTTCAGCTTTGTTTTAGATGGGGTTGATGGTTGCCTTGCTCGCAAATTCAACCAAGGTTTGAAATAACTATTCACTTTGCATTTCTAATTTACTAAAAAAATTGTGTTGCAAAGCAGGATTTCTGCATACTTATAGGATTTGATGATGTAAAATTCTAATTTAGTTGTATTAGTGAAATAAAGGAATGATTCTACTTTATTGGATGCTGAGTTTATTTGCTTGCAGTGACGATAATAAATGACCACATGGCAAATTGATTAAAAATGGATTCATTTATATGAAATCTAATATACTTTATTTTTTTGCTGGAACAAATGTATTCTGTGAATTTGTTACTTTTTATATTAAAATTATAGCAAACATCTGACAGTATATATGATCTTCAGTATCAACTTTTGGAAGCCGTGTTGGACATGGTTACTGATAGGTGCACATCTGATAACCTTTTTGTTATATGAAAAATAATTATGAGAACTGTTAGATTACTGTGCTCAGATTTAAGTGATATGTGGCAGTTGCTTTGACACATGTTTTATTACTTCATTTTGTTTGGTTTTTTCTTGTCTGCCAGGGTTAGCACCACTTGTCTTCTAGTAGTCCTGTCTCAGTTCTATAGGTATTATCTCTTGGGAATTCTTTTCGGTTCTGCTGATTATCTTCTCCCTAAGTTTATATCTGGTTCTGCTGATTATCTTCTCACTGAATATGTTTGCTATTATATGAATCGATATTACCAAGCTTGTAAGGTCAAATTGTATGTTACTTTGGAAAATCATTAATGGCACTGTTGCAATTTTATGATGCTTTGAACATCTTGTTTGCACTTGTAAACTACATTGTTATTGGTGGCTGCAGTATGTTTCTTTCGGGCAAGACTAGCCACAAAGATGTAAAGGACAGTTCAATCTGGCTTTTTAAATTATATTATGGCAACCGCTTGTTTATGGCCTACTGCTGTGTGGGAACTGAGGCAATGATTTTGTTCTGACCATTTAAATAACTTTTTACTGATTTGAAAAATTCACTTGTTATCATTGAAGATGCCAATTGAGTATGTTGCCTGCAGGTTTTCTACATAAAAATTTACTTTCTGGGGAAGACATATTCTGTTAGTGTGCTTGAGGTTAAACCTTGTCCCACACCAATTTATATGGTTTCTCATATTTGTGCTGTAGAAAACATGCTCTTATTTTGTTAATTTTTTAGGTGATTATGATCGCTATGAAGGAGCAATCACTCATCTTTATTCTAACTGCTCTATCTCTATGTGGCTGGGCAATCCAACAGGCAATCGATTTGATACAGGTAGAATCAGTTCAGTTCTAGTCATTAAATACGAGAAGATTTTATGGTATGATGCACTTTGTACAATTTTTATTTATTTTGCATATCACAAATATAAGCGTGTAACTTCTATGTTTACCTTATCCATGTGGGTGGTGTTGTTTGCTGCATATACTCGTTGCTTATAGAAAGGTGTTGGATAGGTAAGGAACACGTTGCATTACGAGTATATATCCCAGCTACTCTGGTTAAGTATCATTGATTTTGCATCACTAATTGTGTCACATTGATAAGATGTCGCAGGACCCTGTGAAAAACACATGTAAACCATTCAAAAGAGGAGAAAAGTAGGTGAAATTCAGCATGATTGTCATCATTTATGTTTCCATTTGAGATGTTGTTCCAACTTCCATGTTGTCATTGACATGTTATCTTTTTGTCACAAAACTCTTAATTATGCATGAGAAAATGCATTGGATCATGAAGAAAGGTGTTTTCTTCATTGCTTTTTAATTAAGGTTGCCTCAATCTGATACTTAGAGTCCCGTCCGGAGGAACCTAGGTTTATGCAAAAAAAAAAGGACTTCTATGTTTACTTACTAAAATTATATACATCTATGGCTGGGATACCATGGTTACAGTACGGTTGATTCTGACTTAAATATTGGTTGCTGTGAACTTGTAAACCCTGTTCCTATTGCGTAACTTCTCCTAAGTGAAGTTCGCTTCAATTTCGTTTAGATGAAGAACGCCGCCGATGTTTGTGTGGCTTATGATATGACAAGAAGGGACAGACCATGAAGTGCTTTACAAATTCCTGTGGCGGCTAGTGTCTACAAATTTGTACAGTTTCAAGTAAAATTTTGATGCTGCTGTGGCTACGAGGTACAACAGTCTTTGCTACAACATTTTTAAACGTTAGTCTCACGATTCAATACTTACTGATATAAGATCTAATAATTAATAATTTGTAATGTCTTACATCCAATATAATTGTTAGATCTAATTTTAAATAGTGTATTAGATTTTTAGGTGATACAGGAATTTTTAACAAAAAGTGAATTTTGTGAAAATTTCATATTAAAAAGATTAGGTGTTGATTAGTATGGTACAAAAAATTGCAGTAAGTTACTACCGCCTATATGGTTGTAAGATTTAATTTTAAATTGTGTACTACATTTTTTTGATGGTTCGGGGTATATTAGTTTAATCGGTTGAACCAAGTAAAACCATATTCCAAAATATAGAGATTTTGGAAAATTTCAAAATTGGGAAAACCAAGTAAAACCATATTCCAAAATTGTGAAAATTTCATATTAAAAAGATCAGGTGTTGATTAATATGGTACAAAAAATTGCAGAAAGTTACTACCGCCAATATGGTTGTAAGATTTAATTTTAAATTGTGTACTACATCTTTGGATGGTTCGGGGTATTTTTAGTTTAACCGGTTGAACCAAGTAAAGCCATATTCCAAAATTATAAATGAAAATAAAAATATATTATTAAATGTTAAAAATGTATTTTGTCATCAATATTGTATTAAATACCCATTAAAATATAGAGATTTTTAACAAAAAATTGGATTTTGTAAAAATTTTATATTAAAAAATATAGCATCGATTAAAATGGTAGAGAATACTTAAACCGTTATGAAATTTAAATACGTTACGTGCCATATCGAATATATACAATGTTTAAAATTATGTTTCTATGCATCAATTTTAAGAGTGTCTAATCTTGTTCACCTCCACCTCTTTCAACTCATTGAGAGTTCCTATCGTGTTGATAATTTTTGTTGATAATCTTGTGATAAATTAACTGTAATTCCTACCTCGACCAATCCACCAGCACCAGCTGATTCCATGCAATAATCGGTGGGAAACGTTTTTTTCAGACAAAGAAAGACGTATTTTTTATTAATTGACACTTTTAAATAAGATGGTGGTATTTTTGGAAACGATGGACTCCTAACAATCCAATCGCCCTATTCTTTCTACTTTGCCCCGTCACTTCTATGTATTGAGGCGTGGAAAGAGGTGCAGAAGCTTTACTAATACAACAGCACACAACGAGAAAAATAGACCTGCTACAAACAACCAGAAAAATATAACCTTAGGCAGCTGACGGCTTCTATGCAATCTTGACGGTTTCAACCATGCAAGAGTATATATATACTAAAATGGTCGATGAGGTGAGTGAGCAAAAAGACTACTGATAAAATTAAATGGTTGATGAGGTGAATGCCAAAAAAAAAAAAAAACTATTCTTACTATGATAAAATTTTGCTTTGGTTTTTTATCCCAAGGTATCACTTGTGGTGCTAAGGGAAGAAATTAATGCAATTTTTCAGTTTCCAGGGGAGAATTTATTGGAATGCAGACATGAATATTTGTTGGACGTGTATATATATATAAATATATATATAAATAATTATATCATATGCTCTTATTATTAAGATTTGGGCTTAAATTAAATTAATTTATTAAAGTTAAAATTAATGGGCCATTAATATTTAAGATAAATATGTGGAGATATCATATGTTTTTAAGATAAGTATGGATAAATATTTATAGATACCGATTTTCGTAATCTCTAATTTATGATGAGTTAAATTAAAATTATGAAAGATAAGGATAAATACGGTTATGGTCCCCAAATTCGTACCGGAATTTTTCTTTTTTTTATCACATCACATAGAAACTCTGGCTTTGGAGAGCCTGTATAGAATTTGGAAGATCAAAACCTTAAGAAGTCAAGAATTTTATTATTTCTATGGATTCAGGTATGCTTTCGCTATCCAGTTTTATTTATTTAATGATTTTAATTTTAAAGTTTAGAAAATAAAGTTTAAACAAGCGGCATTAGAACCAACTTCATATTAGATCATTGATAATTAGTTTTTATTTGTGTTTAATTTTGGAATGAGTCAATCATCCACGTTGGTATTTTATTAAAAGAAAAAAAAATTTTGGGAGGCCTTGATCCCAAAACTAATATTAGTTTGTATGAGGAATTAACTGACATGGTTTACATCCAATCTTTCATGATTTTTAATTTATTGAGAATACCTCAAATTTGGTACTAGTTATTGAGAATACCCCAAATTTTGCATTGTCAATAGTAAGAAAAATATAAAGAATTTGTATATGGGATATTTATGCCCAAATCAAGGTCTTTTTTTTGGTAAAATACCAAATGAGGAAAATAAAGTTACGAAAGGTTATAATTTCAGAAATTTCTAAATAAAGATTATTTTATAACTTTTTCGATTTTATGTTATTTGTATTTGAGATTATTAAATTTAAATTATGATTCAGTTATAATTAATATTTTAGAATTTATTAATGACTATAATATGCTGTTAAAATAGTCTCTTTTGTAAAAAATAGTTTATTTTAAAATATTAAGACAGTTGTGAGTATATGATTTATGTGAATATCAATTGGCCTAACAGAAGGTTAATATTTGACATAATTATATATTCATTTGTGGTAATAAATATAGGATAATTATCAAGATTCCATGTGAATAATAAATCGGCTTAAAGGAAAGTTTATTATTTGACAGGATTTATTGTTTATATTTGACTACGACAAAAAGAGTATCACTTACAAATTAATATTTCTGTCAAAGACTAAATATTAAAGTTGTGCTAGGTATATGTTGATGGGATTAACTATTGTTTGAATTATTGATCTTATTATATACATGTTATTTTGTTCTATTTTTAGTTAATCAATCTGCTTCTATAATTTCTGCCAACATCAATTCAGTTCCAATACTTAAAGATAATTTTAAGGATTTAAAAGAAAACATAATGATCATTCTTGGCTGCATGGATCTTGACCTTGCATTAAGGACTGAACAACCTACTTCTCTTATGGACAAAAGTTCCATTGAGAAAAAACGGGACATTGAGAAGTGGGAACATTCAAATTGCATGAGTCTTATGATCATGAAGCGGGGGATTCCAGAAACCTTCAGGGGTGATGTCTGATAAGGTTACTATAGTCACTAAGTTTCTTTAAGAAATTGAAAAGCGTTTTTTGTAAAAAAACGATAAGGCTGAAACAAGTACGCTTTTGTCGAACTTGATTTCAATGAAGTTTAAAAGCAAAACAAGCATAAGAGAGTACATCTTAAAGATGTCAAATATTGCTTCAAAACTAAAAGTACTAAGGTTAGAGCTATCATAAGATTTGCTCGTGCATTTAATTTTAATTTCTCTTCTTGCACAATTCAGTCAATTCAATATCAATTACAACTATTAAAAGGACAAATGGTTTCTTAATGAGCTTATTTCTTATTGTATGTAAGAAGAAGAAAGCTTGAAGAAAGAACAGGCCGAAAGTGCTCGCTTGGCTAGTATCTATCAAGACAAAATAAAGAAAAGAAAGAGAGTTAAGGAAGCTGATAATGAGTCTCACAAGCAATAGCAAAAGAAAGAAAATCAGACTTCTTGTTGTTTCTTTTGTGGTAAACCTAGATATATGAAGAAAGAATGCACTAAGTATCATGCCTGACATATAAAGAAAGGTCCATTTCTTAATTTTATTTGTTCTGAGGTTAATTTAGCTTCAGTGCCAATACATACTTGGCGGCTAATTTCGGGTGCTACTACTCACATAAGTGTGTCAATGCAGGGCTGCCTGAGTTGCCGAAAGCTAAATGGTGCTGAAAGATTCATCTATGTGGGTGATGACAGATCAGTTATAGTTGAAATAATAAGGATTTTTAGATTATTATTGAAGACATGATATTATTTGAATTTGAAAGAGACATATGTAGTACCGTCTTTTAGACAAAATTTAGTTTCTATTTCTATATTAGACTTACTCTTGTTCATTTAGAAATAATAAGTTTAGTCTTTTTTTAAATTCAAATATTGTGGGTACAGTTACCTTGTTTTTTATGATAATCTATATTTATTTGATACTATTGATGAAACTTTGCATGTGGGTTTATATAGTACGAAAAGAAAATTAACAAATGAGAATTATGCTTTATTCTGGCATAAGCGTTTAGGAAATATTTCTAAACAAAGAATTGAACGACTTATGTCAGATGGAATTCTTTATTCTCTTAATTTATTAGATTTTCAAGTCTGTATTGAGTGCATTAAGGGAAAACAAATGAATATAAGGAGACTAGGTGCCAATAGATCTTCAAGCATCTTAGAACTAATACACACGGACATTTGTGGGTCATTCTCTACAACTTCTTGAAATGACCAATAATATTTTATTACGTTCATAGACGATTATTCTCGTTATGGTTACCTATATCTCATTCATGAGAAGTCTCAATCATTGGATGTATTTAAGACATATAAGGATGAAGTTGAGAACTAACTTGACAAAACTATTAAGGCTGTCAGATCTGATCGTGGTGTTGAATATTATGATAGATATGATGGATCAAGTGTACAACATCCAGAACCATTTGCCAAATTCTTAGAAGAGGGCAAAATTGTCCCACAATACACAATGTCAGGTATTCCTAGCACGAATGGTGTTGCTGAGAAACGAAATCGAATATTAAAAGACATGGTAAGAAGTATGATTGCCCATACTACTTTATCTGATTCACTATGGGGTGAGGCGCTAAAGACAATAACATATCTTCTTAATAGAGTACCAACAAAGGCAACAATTAAAACCCCTTATGAATTATAGACTGGAAAAACACCAAGTATTAAGCATTTACGCATTTGGGGTTGTCCAACTAAGGTAAGGCCTTATAGGCCAAATGAAAGGAAATTGGACTCAAGAACAATAAGCAGCTATTTCGTTGGATACTTTGAATGGTCTAGAGGGTATAAGTTTTATTATCCCACAACAAGGTCATTCTTTGAGACGAAAAATGCCCGGTTCTTTGTGGATGTTGAGTTTGGAGGGGGAAATGAGGTTAGAGACTTTGTCTTTGAAGAAGAATCTGTTTCTCTTCCTATGATTGTTGTTGACAATATTCAGGATCATATTTTTGATGTTGTTTAAGAAATAATACCAGAATTATAAGACAATGTTGAGAATCTTCCTAATTAAGTTATACCTGAAGAGCAAACTCAATCGCCTTAAGAACAAATGCCATTGAGAAGATCCACAAGAGAAAGGAGAAATGCAATCTCACATAATTATATCATCTTTCTCCAAGAACATGATGATAACAATGGAATGGTGGAAGATAATCCAATCAACTTTTGTCAGACCATGAAAAGTTCTAATTTTCAAAAGTGGATTGATGTCATGAATGAAGAGATAAAGTCCATGAAAACTAATGACGTTTGGGATCTTATCTCATTGCCTGAAGGTGCAAAATCTATTGGTTGTAAATATATATTTAAAACCAAGAGGGATTCGAAAGGTGATGTAGAAAGATATAAGGCTCGTCTTGTTGCTAAGGGTTTTACTCAAAAGGAAGACATTGATTATAATGAGACATTCTCTCCAGTTTCATCGAAAGACTCATTCAGAATAATTATGGTATTAGTGGCACATTTTGATCTTAATTTACATCAGATGGATGTAAAGACTATGTTTCTAAATGGTGACATTGATGAAACAATTTATATAGTGCAACCAGAAATTTTTGTATCGGGAGATTCAAAGAACATGGTTTGCAAATTAAAGAAATCTATCTATGGACTTAAGTAAGCTTCTCGTCAATGATATCATAAATTTCATCAAGTTATTCTCTCGTTCGGTTTTGAGATGAATGTGATTGACGATTGTATATACCATAAGTTTAGTGAGAGTAAGTATTTTTTTTGTTTTATATGATGATATATTGCTTGCCAGTAATGAAATAGATTTTTTGCACGAAACCAAGAGGTTTTTATCAAAGAAATTTGAAATAAAAGATCTTGAAAATGCGTCTTTTGTATTAGGAATTCAAATATATCGGGATTGCTCTCGATGTATATTTGGATTATCACAAAGACTTATATAGGAAAAGTGCTTAAAAGATTTGGTATGCAAGATTGTAAACCAGGAGATACCCCTATTTCTAAAGGAGAAAAATTCAGTCTCAATCGATGCCCTAAAAATGATATAAAAGGAAAGGAAATGCAAAAGATTCCCTATGCTTTAGCAATGGGAAGTCTTATGCATACTCAAGTATGTACGTGTCCAGATATTGCGTATATTGTTGGAATGTTGGGCAGATATTTAAGTAATCTGGGAATAACTTGATGAAATTTTTACGAATTAGTTATTATTTTGACCCACAAAGATTTATTACTTAGTTAATTATTGTATTTGACTCGAGTCGGACTTGAGTAAACTTATATTTACAATATCGCCACCGAGCCATTTCCTCCCCCCCACGCTTCTTGTTCCCCAAAACCGCCGCTCTCTTTCT
>JAVDBV010069076.1:0-24789 GCA_032619315.1 Piper longum
GGTGGGGGCACGGGGGGGCACAGGGGCATTGGACACAGGCGAGGGGGGTGGGTGGTGGGGCCACGACAGCAGGCAGGGGCGAGGGGAGGTCCCCGGCAGGGAGGGAGGAGGGCGGCAAGATGGAGGTCCTCGGCGGCTTGGGCGGGGGGTGAGCCGCCGGCTCGGGGGCCGCTGGCAAGGGGGGCGATGTGGGTGGTAGGTCAGTCAGGCAGACGGTCAGTGGGCGGTCGGGTGGGTGGGCAGGCGGGTCTAGTAATGGGGCAACGCATACCAAAGTTGTCTTATATATATATATATATTTATTTATTGACTGGTCTGATTGTTTATATATATATATATAAATATATATATACATCCAATACTTCAGCTGATTGTTTATGCACATTTGTTCTCTGCGAGAACCAGATGTAAATGAAACTAACACGAACAAATATAAAATATAATAGTGAAAATTGCTCATTAGGTGTTGTTTGTTTGTCCGTCTCACGTGATCTCTTCTATTATACACAATTGAGCTTATTGAAAACCCATCAAAATTTGACCACAGCCTAATTGAATATTAGATAAGCACTCTGAAGTCGAAGACAAAAGGTGGTCATGGCCAACTTCATATTTCCATTAGCATCTCGCATCATGGAGTG
This sequence comes from Piper longum, assembly GCA_032619315.1. Lineage (NCBI taxonomy): Eukaryota > Viridiplantae > Streptophyta > Magnoliopsida > Piperales > Piperaceae > Piper > Piper longum. The sequence continues at coordinate 642 of JAVDBV010069076.1, forward strand.
TCGCGGTGGACAACTTGATTGATCATGTACTATTGGTTTATTAAGTTCTGCTAGCTGCCCATAAAAAACAAAAGGCAAACATGAGACAAGTTGTTGGAAATGCACTAGTTTCATAACCATTAAATATTGATGTTTTTTTTATTTCATCAATGTTGAGAATTGGAATTGGTCTCACTTACAACTCACCAGAACATGATGGTCATTAGTGATTAGGGGTGTTAATAACTCGATTAAAGTTGAATTCGACTCGATTTGATTTGACTCAAAGGTCAACTCAAAACTTCTCTTCGAGGCAGACCATTTCCCCGTACCCCCACGCCGCTACCAAAGCTGGTTGTGGGCCAATCTAATGACTGAACTACCCCGACCGAATTGTCACCGCCGAATCAATTGATGACGAGCACACTTTTATGCAGCTTAACTCGACTCAAAGTTTGATATTATACATTAAATAATATATTTTATATATTTTATTATAATTATCTACATAAAATATAAAAAAAAATATTTAAATAATGCTCTAATGATATTTTTACGTGATAATATAATAGTTTCATATTCGAACAAACTATTTGGTGTATAATTCATACAAAGTTTTGAATTGTATAAAAAATATATAGATAAATAAAGCTCGAGTTTTCTTGTGTTTGGCTCAAACTCAGCTCGATTTAAAGCATATTGAGCTTGACTTGAACTCAAAGATAAACGAGGTGTGTTCAAGCACAATTGAATTCAACTCGACTCATTTGATTAACACCCTATTAGTCACCAATTTTGCTCTTTGACAAATTTCTAAAATTATGAACTCAAATTTTGGAAACAATCTCTTTGAAAAAAGAAATGATATAGTATAATTGTATAAATATACTCTAATCACCATGTGACTTGACTTTAAATTGATTATAAGTAAAAATTTTGTTGTGAGATCCTTCAGTTTAGTTCCACATCTAATATTTACTGGGATAAGTTCATGTTTACAAGTAAGGATAGAATATAGATTTTTAATTTGGTTAACCACTTTTAGAAAAATGATTTAGGCTCATTACGTTGTACTTTGGACTGGGTCATTATAAATGATATCAAAGTAACCTAGTTCAGTACTATATGGTGAGCTGGACTAGGGCTGTTAGTCGGTCATGAGCGAAAAAAGGTCGTGGGCTGGGGTTAGCCACAGGCAAAATATACGAAGTTTAGAGATAAAATTTCTTAAAGTGAGTAGATTGTGAGATCTCTCAACTTAGTCTCACAACTAATATATAGATTATAGATCTTTAACTTGATTAACTACTTTTAAAGAAATAATTTAAGGTCATTACGTTGTACTTTAGGTCAGATCATTATATATGCAAACCAAATTAGGATTTGGTAGAGAGTTGACCCAATTAATAGAAAATTTGGGCCAAACAAAAACTCAATGATGTAATTTCTTGATTAGGTTGTCCAGTACTTAGATTAAGATGAAAATTGCATATAAGAAATAAATGGATTCCTTATTATTACGCTTTTCCAATTGTGGTTAATACTCAAACAAATCAATTTGGATTTGATCTTGATGGTTAAATTCATGCCTGTTCAACTAGATTACCATTATTTCTATTTATTTATTTATTTATTATAGAAAATGATCACCACATAATCCAATCTACTGGCGATTTTTTTAAAAAAAATAAAAATATTTTCTTTTACTGTTATTTTTTTCACTTTATTATAATGGAGGGGGAGATGGATTTTATTTTCTTATTTTAGGTGAACATAAATTATATCAAAGTTTAATTTGTAAAAAGTTTATATTACTATGTACAACTTCCATCATACCTGATGCCAATTTGACAAATTATGTTTATTATTATTATTATTTTTATTTGACAATTAAAAACTTGAAATGAAAACATAAAATTAAGATAGTGTATCGACAATATCAAAAAACCATTGCAATTTTTTAGATAGAACTTTTATTCAAATACTTATTTGTATTTCAAAATTGAAATGAAAATAATTTTTATAAATGAATGATTTGTATTTTATGTATTGTATAATTTAATTTTTCACAATATCAAAATAGTTATGAAGAAATTTCAGATGCATCAACAAAAGCTAGATAATCTACTATCTACTCTTATTAATAAAATGAGAACTCAATAGTGGCTTAAATTAAAAGTATGAAAATCAACCAATTAAAAGTATGAAAATCAACTAATTAAAATACAAAAAAATTTAAAAAATAGTATAAAAATACTTCCTATAGAATTCATAGGTCCAAATTTCGGTAACCTTAATTACTTAAAAAAAATATTAAAAATACCTTAATGGTACAATGTCACAAATTCGAACACGATTAACTTCGATTTTTAACATCTTATTAATAAGAGTCTGCCTAATTATTTGAAGCAATATAATAAAAAAATAAAAAATATATATTTTATCTTTTCATTTTAATAGAATATATCTTTAAAGTCAATCGAAATCTAATTAAATTATTATAGATTATGTCATTATTCAATTAGAGTTATATACAAAATTAAATTTTATCTCATCTTGTCTAGGATTATCTAAAACATTGCAGTTTTTTCATTCTTATTACATTTTAGCCCTTATTTTTTGCATGGTTAATTTTGCTCCTCAAAAGATTGATAAACGTGACATTCATAAGATAAACATACAAAATCACAAAATTTGATAAACATGGCCATACACGTTTATAAGATAAATCCATAAAATTAAAGAACATCACATCTACCATATAATACCTAAAAATTGTTAAACATGACAATTGTGTATAAAATAAATGTGCATAATTATGAAAAATTAATAAATATGACTTTTTGACTTACGATAAAAAAAAAATTAATAAACGTGATATCTAAATATAATATAATCATCATTAAAAATTGATAAACATGACTACATCAATTTATAAATTTATAAGATAATTATAAAGAATTGATAATCATGACATCAATTTAAAAGACAAACACGTTAAATTAATTCTTATTATCAAACATACAAAACTAATAAATATGAAATTCACATATTAGATGAGCACATAAAATTGATAAAGACTATCTACTTATGTATAAGATAAACATACAAATTGATAAACATGACATCAATATATAAGATAAACATACAAATTGATAAACATGACATCAATATATAAGATAAACATAGAAAATTAATAAACATGAAAATTAAGATATAAAATATAAACAAATTTCAATGGTGTCTAGCACATTGAATGAATAATCATGTAATTTTTATTAGGGTGAGCATAATTTAGTAAAAACCGAAAACCAAAGCGAGCCATACCTTAATGAGTAATTTAGTTCGATTTCAATATAACTTGGTTTGGTTTTCTGTTGGGCTAAACGACGACCAGAGTGTATTTGGATATTTTGGTTTAGAATCAAATTGAACTGAAATAGCCGAAGTTTTTTAAAAAAAACATTCCAAAATCTATGTTTTATTATAGCCAAGATGATATTATGATATTTATATGATTAAATTTTGGTTATTTAATATGATATATAGTTGCATGCAATTTAATTTACTTATTCAATGGTTATGCTTGAATAATAAATTTTTTTAAAAATAACTTATAGGATGTAGTTTAGTTAGTTACCAAACTGAATTAACTAAAATAATTTGGTTGAGCTTGATTCAATTTTAAAGGTAATTCGATTCGAGTTTAGTGGAAAATTTGGAGACCTAATAGAGTTTGGTTAATTTGGTTCTATCAATTTGAAATTGATCGATGGAATGGTCGCCCCTAATAATAGTTGGGAGTGGGATGGTTGGAAATAGAGGTGCTTGTCAAGTGAGTTGAGTCTAGTTTTGTACGGCTTAAATTCGGTATGTTTGATTTCGAGTACTTGAGTCAAGTTTAAAACATTTGAGTCGAGTTTGAGATAGTTTAATTCATATATATTAATGCTATTTTTTCATATAATTTATATTAAAATTTAATATATAAGTAAAATATCTCAATTTTGACATAATTATGTATAAAAGATAACTTAATCATACATAAATTTATTTAATTTGATATTATATAATGATATTTTATAATTTAGTTATACTATATAAAAAAATTGAAGGCAAATATAATAAAAACTATTATTCCTTATTTAATTATTGATATTAGAGCCAAGCCGAATTATACATGTCCGAGCTGAAACTTAACTTATTTAATATCAAATTAAGCTTCGAGTAGAGAGACGTAGATAAATTGGGCTTACTCGAGCCTTGCACAGCACCCGTTAAGTACAATAACAATAAGATAAATTAAATATATATTTTTTCCGAAAAAAAAGAGTATAAATCGACAAAAAATGAAGACCAATAACGTCATTTCAACTCAACCTCCGCATTCAAAGGAGACTCCGCACCTCTCAACGCCGTATCACTTCCATTTCCTCTCCACCCTTGCCCGCCCCCACCGACGCTCCGACACTCCGCCGCGCCGCCGCTCCACCGCTAACGGAAAAGATCCAATATTTGAGAATCCGGCCGCCGCTTCTCACCTCTGCCCGAGTGATGGGTGTGAGCTGCCGCCGCTCCCGCACCTCCCGCACCTCCCCGGATATACTCAGCACCAGCTTCTTCCGCCACAAGCTCTAGGTTCCTCCGCAGACTCACATGGGTCGGAACCTGTTTCCTCTGATCTGATCGCTCTTTGGGGTTGGGGTGTATGCGCTGTTTCTTGAGTTTCTCTGGTTAGACTCGGAGGAGGGAGTGGTGGTTGGGGAGGATGGCCGGCGGTGGGGCGATATACGGTGGTGTTGGGGGTGTCTTCGGCTCTGGTTCTTGTTCTTCTTCTCCGGCGTTTCATGGTATATGATGAATAGTCGGGTGCTTTTTTTTCTTTCTACTTTGGATTTTAGCTTTGTTTGATGTGCATAAAGATTATTCTTTTGCGTGTCTGGAGTAGGATATATCGGTGGAGATTTTATTTTCATATATTAGTTTTTTTTAATATTTATTGTGGAAAGATTGAATTTCTGTGTGATGTTCTTGAAGATTTTTGCGTGAATACTTAGGCTGATCTGGGCGAATTTTCCATGATTTGGGAATGCTTATTTGATTGTGTTATATTCCAAGTTGAAAATTTTATTTTTTCTTGCTTGTTGGGATAATTGAGAGTCTCTAAGGTATGATTTGGTTGTTTCAAGAGAAAAAAAGTGTAAAAAATATATATAGCTATCTGTTTCAGTTATCATATAGCTGTAATTTTCTGGATGTACCTCCAAATTAAAATGGTTATATGTGAGAGGATTGCTAGGTAGATTTCTCTGTTAGATTCCTAATATGGGTGACCTTTGATGAGGAAATTGACTGATAAATCTTTTGTTTTGCTTGATAGATATTGAAGCCTAAATTAGTTGACTTTTTTTGTTTCTGATATTCATTTGTCTGTAGGTGCAGGGTCCAGATCTATGCTCAGCTTCGGGAATGTACATAGGAATTCCTCCGATGGACTGTGTTATTGGCCACATGATCAAAACGACTTTCCTGATGAGGAGTTGGAAGAGATGTTTCAGCATTCTGATAAGAAGAGGAGGCTTACTGTTGAACAGGTGCACCTCCTAGAGAAGAGTTTTGAGATTGAAAACAAGCTTGAACCTGAGAGAAAAGTCCAATTGGCTAAGGATCTGGGCATGCAGCCACGGCAGGTTGCTATTTGGTTCCAAAACAGACGGGCCAGGTGGAAGACAAAACAGCTTGAGAAGGAGTATGAAGCACTGAAAGCTAAGTTTGACAATCTCAATGGAAGTTATGAAGGCCTATTGGAGGAGAAAGAGAAGTTGAAGTCGGAGGTAAGCTTATCTCTCTCTCTCTCTCACTTATTTTTCGAAAGTTTTCTCTAAAATTTGCAAGTGAAGGAAATGAATTATAATTATGAATAAAAATTTTAAGAAGCAAAAACATACTTCTAGTTTTTGCTGTATGATAATTGTTTAAAATTATAAGGAAGGAAATGCTAAGCTGATTCAAAAGTGATAAAGGTAATTGCGAGAGATTGAATGTTCTTTAGTACTTTATCACAAGTTTCCTTTAGTACTCTATCAGAAATACATCTTCACAATTTTCTATAACTATCCTTAATTGCTTGTCATTATTTCATACGTGGAAGTGAATGCTGATCTTTCATTATTTCACACGTGGAATCCTTTGTGTGTAGTCTATTAATTTGAATATGTGATCTTATTGTCTATTGAAAAATTGTGGCTATAAGAATTCCTTGAAGTGCGCATGTTAAGTAGTAATTCACATCTATTTTATTGCTATTAGTTTTTTCATTCATAATCAAATAGCAAACAATCTCATCTTTCAATCTGTGGAGTTGGTTGTTCCTTATTTTCTACTTGGTAGTGGTGGCTCACAACTTGACTTCCGGTGTAGGTTCTTCATCTCACAGATAAGCTTCTCCTAAAAGAGGGAGAGAGCAATGAGGCCTCCAATTTCAACTCACCAAAATCTCCTTTACAGGCAAGGGAAATGTTGGCTGAAAATTCCTTGTCATCAATGAAAGCAGCTGGTGTTCCACATGCGGCAATTAAACAGGAAGACCTGAGCTCTTCCAACAGAGTTGTATCTAACTCTGATAGCCGACGTTACGTCAAGGGGAGTGACAAATCTCTAATTGATAGAACCGAATCCTCTGATATCTTGGATTCAGACCAATCTGATGTCCCTTATGCTTCTGAGGAAGATAACAATCTTCGCAAAACATCTTTACCCGCTTCCCACTACTTTCTGAAGCAGGAGAGTGAGTGCACAGTGTTACAGGGCCATTGTGGCAGTCGTGGACTCCCTGTAGAGGATGAATCACTTTCACTCTGGGATTACTGAGACAGGTGATTAAACACCTTTGTCCTTCAATTCTGATTATGTTCATTATTAGTATTGATTCTGGTGGCAAGTCAAGTTGAAAGTAAGATTTTGTGAAACTGTAAAATTATGTTTGCTTTGGATGCTTTTCCTTATTGAATAAAATTACCTTCTTTGTAGTTCTTGGTATCCACGTTTAGCATCTTCAAAAGAATAATCGCCATGGAAGCCTTACTTTGTGCTTGCCATGACTGCGATTTAGTTATCTTATACATTGCTGGGTTTGCCACGACATCTCTTAAATTTGCTATATAATAAATTAGTGATTGTCAACGTTGCCAGGGTTGCATCTCATAAGAAGAATAGAAATTTTGTGGTATTGAAAAGCTTCCATTTGTTTAGAAAGGGGATCAGCGGTAGATTGTTGACAATAATTTTAAAATTGGGCAAGACGGCAAACTGCTGTAGAAATGCCATGATAAACTGATTAATCTTGCATCACATTTACTTAGATTCCATTAAAAAACTACTTAAACATGTATACTTAATAATCAAATTTGGGTTGGGAAAAATTAATAAAATTTATAGTAGTAAACAGATCAATAATTATCCCAAATGTCCATCTTCTTTGTGTTCGTCATTTTTCATATTAGTGATGATTTTACTGATGAAATTAGTCAAATTATTTTCTTTAAGTTTTTGATTGGTTGACATGAAAAACACATAAAATATGTAATTTTTTTTTAATTATAATTAATAAAAAGTTAGTCATAATGTAAATATGAGATGTAAAATCTCTTCGGAGAAATATTTCTCCTTTTTGTAATGTTTTTTATAAGAAGTTGATAAAGTTGAAATTTTTGAGGACAACTTGGTGTTAAATCATAATTCCATGAATAATTAATTCAATGACAAAGGAAAACATATATTATTATGTTGTGTTTCATTGACATTTTTCTCTTCTACGTTGATGTTGACAATTATTTATAGAAATGTCACTATCAATTTATCACGAATTTTCATGGTTTTGCTATAATTATAATACAGAGGACCCCGTCATACATGCATGTACATAGGGGCCTGAGTATGGGCTTATAATATACAATTTCTGGACTTTAAAGTGGCAAATCGTCAAGGGATTTCAACTTTAATATCATGCAAAACTATCGACAAAGGTCATTTAAACGGCCCTTAGTAGGATCCAAGAAAATACCTCCAATTTTGTCCCATGTTTGTAAGATAAAGCTATGATAGAGTAAAGAAGAGAGCCAACCTACAAACTTAAGTGCAAAGATTTCCTCGTCGTAACTCGGTCAACTCAGTATACATCTCCTAACAATCTAATAAAACCCTAATTACATTCAAATTATATTGATATACAAAATGAGATAAAACCTCAATACATCATTCATAAACTTAAATAACTCAATTAGGTTAATTAATTATATCCTTATGAATATTAATCAATTTAATTAAAGTTTAGACCAATTCTAGTACAATTAGTGAGCAATTTCACTTAAACTTTAACCTTAATTACTTGGATAGAAGTCTACTATTGTTTTGATGGGCCAAATAATCTCTAAAAAGACTTAAATTTTAATGGTTTGGTCCTAACATACTAAAGAACAATCTAAAATTCACCATATGCTGGCCCATGGGCTAACTAGGTGATCTAAGCCCACTAAGAAAGGGTTACACTCATGGGAATAGTATTCCTGGGCTGCACATTGATTTTCCTAAAGATGGGACACCAAATAAATCTGAGAAACTTCCATATGACAACTAACACTTTGAACGAAAATTCCACAAATTTCCAGACTAAAATTCTAAGTATTATAGCCTAGGGGAAATCGGGAAGGGAAGGATTTGGCAGGGAGATTTCCGGAGCTATATAGGACAAACTTGACCTCTATAGATTGAGAAAATGATATCGGCTAAAGTACATGCCCAAATGCTCTAAAATTTTAGGGTGATCTAGTAGGCCCATAAGTTAAGATCTGGGAAAATTTTCAAAAAATTTTATCACCATTTGACTAGGCTTTAGGATTTTACAACTTGAGCTCATGAAGTAAGGATTGCTATCCTTTCAAATTTAATGATTTTACTAACCACAAATGATATCCAATGTAAAATCTAGGCTTTTCGTCATATGGTTTTATTTTTGGTTTGGCCTTGACCCGGATTAAGTTTCTTGCTCGATCCTTTTGTCGTGTGTGTATGTATATTGTGATATGTACGAGACATGACCTTAGTCTCTCCCAGTGCTCGGCGTTCATCGGTTGGACACTACACTGCCTAAGCTTTTATTTTTTGTTTTGTGAGTCGAATCTGATAGGTTTAAGATTGTGCTTTTTACCGTGTGTTTGGAACACCTTTCGGACCATCTTAGCCCTTGTGGGACCCATGACATGGTTCCCAAAGTCGTCCTAGCCACTTTAGGGTGAAAACCCTAAGTTTTAGGGTATTGGGTGCTCAGTGCTACCCAGTTAGACTTGACTCACAAAACAAAAAATAAGAGTAAAGGCAAAGTATTGTCCAACTGGGCAGCACAGAGTGTTTGGAGGGGCTAAGGTTGTGACTTGCACATACCACAACATGCATATATACGCGACAAAAAGGGTTAAGCAAGCAACCCAATTAGGGTCAAGATCAAACCAAATCTAAAACCCTATGGTGAAAAGCTCGGGTTTTACACAAAGGCACTCAACTAGTGCCCACACTGGTCACTATTATGTGTGGTTCACCCTGTGTGTACCTGACCAACCCCTAGGCCGTGGTCTGGCTTGCGAGAGGCGTTGAGCCCTTTGCGTTGAGACTGTTTTCTTGGCTATAAATGCCCCCTCACCTTTGGCTCTTTCCTTGGACCTTTTTCTTCTCCCACTCTTCTCCACTTCTTCTATCATGCTGGGAATGATTAATTATTGTGATAAATGTCTGACTGTGAATGAAGTGATGATTTGCATGATTTGATTGATAGTTAGTAATCTAATTAAGTAAATTAAATTTAAGCATGCAATTGACTAAAAATTGGGATGAATAGGATGATATATTTTTATTGTGACTTTTAGATAAATATTGCATTATATGTGTGATATTTATGATGAGTTTGATGCATCATTCAGTTAGTGGCCGTTAGCTTCTAGATTGATGTGTAGGTATGGAGTAGGAACTCGCCACCTAGGCGCATGGACATGCTTAGAGCTTCTACCAGGTCCGTTTAGAACTCATTCTTTATTTTACACTCTACTCTATCATGTGTTGTTTTATTGCTTGCACGATGAGTTGAGTGGTATTTTATCGGATCCCACTTATCTCGGGCCACTTAGCCAAAAGTTTTCTGGATTAATAACCCTCGAGGTTGAGATCCCACGAGCCAGTCTTCGAAATTAAGATCCACCATAAGTTGACTTCGGGCCTATTGCATAAATCCAAACCCAAACCTATATATGTATAGTTTTTACGTTTTCAGTGAGAGATGGAATGAGGGATATCGACGGCCACGTTTTGAAATTGGGCATGTGCTCGTCAAAGCGGGCTCTTGAGATGGGGAGAACCAACTTTATTCCCGATAGAATCCTGATAACTCTACCTTTGAGTTCCTCAAACCCAAAGAAGTGTGGAACTGAGCACCCAATACCACAAGTCTAGACATGCTCAGTGCTACCCAAGGCCACGCCTTGAAATTGGGCATGTGCTTGTCAAAGCGGGCAGGTACACGTGTGTTATGCAGTGCATGTCTAGACTTGTGGAAAAAAAGGGTACTGAAGGTGCATGTTTGAGAGTACTCAGCCTCTGTACTCAAGGCTCAGAGTAATAAAAAGGATGTAGAGGACTGAGATGAATGAGAATGAAATTGGTGTGAAAAGTGATAGAGAAATGGCCAAAGTATGAGAAGGAGAAAGTTATGGAAAGGGGACGCTGCTGCTCTAGGGCGATGACTCCCATTAGTGCCCTTGTGAGAGTTCTTGAGGAAGTATATGAGGTTTCTATTCAATAGGAGGGTCAGCTCTCCTATGCTAGTTTGATATTAGTTATTTTTTAGACCAGTTCGTTACTGTCGGTTTTCTATTATTTATGTAAGTGAGAATCTGTAGGACTGAGCACTGTCGGGATTGTGGAGGAGTAATAAAATTGTTGCACACATGTACCTGCCATCACGTAATGAATGGACATGATGATTTATAAGCTGTGTGAATGATGAGATTGTTTTAGATTACCCTGTGAAATGCTATGAATGTTTAGCCTGTGAAACAAAACTAGAATGAAAGTCAAATTAAAATGTCATATTTTGAAATTATATCAATATAAATATTTATTATTGTCATGGATAGATTGACCTTATTGCACTTTTATGGATTGGGTTTTTGATTTTTATTGTTTATCATTGACAGGATGGGTTATTGTACTTTTAGGGGAGATATGTCTGTTTCATTTTAAAAAATTAGTTATATCTTTTGAACTTTTCGTTTCTTTGTTTTCTTCGTGTAGTTGTTTGCATATCATTGCATGCATGTAGGACAATATTAGAACCCAAGCATCTCATCCATATTTTGCATGTTACATCTCCCTCCATCTTAAGATGCCGAGGGTAGATTCGAGTCGGCTTGACCAAATCAAGTAGATTAGAGAACGATTCGGTCACCGGTAACATTTTTGAGTCGGTTCACGGGTGAACTAGAACGGGTTATTACACTTAGTCCCTATGAGTGGTAGGTTTGGGGGTTGGGAACCCTAAAAGATCTCCTGGTCTCCGTTGAGATAAATCCCCTGCTTTCTACTATTTTCTTGCATTTGTAGGTTTGTGTGCTCATACGTAGTTTGCAGTCTTTTTTTTTAAAATATCATGTATATAACTTTCTATCTTAGAAACCTTTTAAGCTCAGTTTCATTATTTTTGGCGCTATAATGAAATAGTAATGATATTTGTATCCTAGGATAATAGATCCATGCACATCCATGTGAGATCGGACATATCTGTAGTCATAGATATCATTTTCACATGATTCTTTTTACATATAATCACAAACATGTAAATTTACAAGTCTTATGCATATGGTTTTACATGATATGGGTCTTGATGTATGTATGGGTGAAAACCCTGGAGAAAGGTGGCAGCTTTTTTGTTTTTATTGACATAGCCGCTCTTTCCACCAAATTTTCCACCTTGTTGTTGATGGTATCTTGCAACAATAATTTGCACATGTTCAGGGATGTATATTAGATAGCTCTCCCAAAAAAATTAGCCTAAATGAACACTATTATGGGCATGAGCATTATGTTTAATGCCAGACAGATGAGTGTTTCTATGATGTCGCTATAATATATTCTAATATTTGGGCTATTATTTGAATAGGTTAGAGGATTCAATAAAATATGGAAAAATCATGAAAACTTGTAAAAAGTATGTAATTGTAACTCAGAATGTTTTGAGTAATTTTGATATCATTTATTTGGCTAATAAAATTGTTAAGTTTGGGTGAACAGGAATGCAGGTTTAAATCACAGCTATTAAGCTCGTGTTGTAGAATTTTAAAGACTAGTCAAATAGCTGTAAAATTTCCTGAAATTTTACTAAACTTGAGGTTACGTACTTGCTAGATCTCCCTAAAAGCTTCAGATTATTTGGATGGGCGTATTAGCCTTTAGAAATTCACAAACCCGTAGAGGTCAAGATGTCCTATGTAGCCCAAAAAATTTGCCTTTCAATACCTTCCATTCCCGATTTTTCTTAGGTTAGAATACTTGGGTTTTTGGCCTGATTATTTGTTGGATTACCATTCAATATTTTGGATATCTTAAAAAAGTCTCTCATATTTATTTGGTGTCTATAAACTTATGAACCATCCTTAGTGAAATCAGTGTATAGCCCAGAAACACTATTTTTAATAACCTAACCCTTCCTTAGTGGTTCTAGATAACCTAGTTAGCCCATGGGCTAGACCATGACAGTTTTTGTAATTGTTCCTTAGGCTGTTAGGACCAAACCATGCAAATTTCAGCCTATTTAGAGTCCATTTTCCCCATAAAAAAGTAGTGGACCTAGAGTTGTTTGGGTAATTAAGATTAAGGTTTAAGTAAAATTATTCACAAATTGTACTAGAAACAATCTAAACTTTAATAAGTTGCCTAATATTGATTAGTATGTAATTATGTAATCTAATTGAGTTAATTAAGTTTTTGAATATGTTTGGGCATGAGTGAAGATTTTGCCTCATTTTGCGTGGCATTATAATTAGAGTGATTAGGGTTTCATTACATTGCTAAGATACGTACAATGGTTTGTCAAGTTTGGACGAGGAGCTTGACTCACTCAGGTCTGTAGGACTTCCCTTGCTTGCCTCTTTACTTGGCTTTATTGTAACTTTGTTTTACTATCGTGGGAAGAAGTTGGTGACATTTTATTAGATCCCCCTAATTTTGGGCCGTTTAAACAACTTTTTTTGGTAGTTTAACAAAACTTGAAGGTTGAGATCCCTTAACAGTTCTCGAACTCAATTTTTACAAATGGTTATGCTCTTGCCCACGCTCTTATATGTATATGTAAGAGTGACGAATTTTCTTATGTATGATTCTCCTTATGCTCGTGTTAGCAATGAAGTATGATATGAGCATGTTCCCATCACCTTGATTCTAATTCATACATATGTTTATGATTATGATATGTTGCATGCAATCGTTGAGTTCTCTGGGCTTGCACGTTGTGCCGTTGAGGGTTTCGGCATAATATGTTATACTTATGATATATGGTTGTTGAGGTGTTCCGGCCTATATTTGATGATCAAAATTAACCTCTTGGGTACTATGTACTCATTAGTCAGTTTGATATTTCAATCAGTTATTTTTAGGCCACAGATTTGATTACTTACATGTTCCTTATATATATACATGTATATATATGTATATGTGTGTATATATATATATATATGTTTCCTTAGAGTTGGCCGACATTGGCGGAAGGATCAAATGACTAATAGCGGCGGTAGTGGCTGTTTGTTTGTGTTGTATTTTTCTTTATGTAATTCTATTAGTATGTATCTTGGGGAATGTAATTTAAATTTAACATCATCCCCTAAGTGGGCTTGAAACTAAGATATGAAATATGTTTCAGTGATGCTCCAAGACATGATTGGCATGATGAGTGTGTTGAGTGTTATTTTATTTTATTTAACTAATTTTGTGTGTAGGGAAATTTACTTTGGGGATATGGTTTAATTTAAGCCTCAGAGTCCCGAAACTGATATTGTAGCATACAAGGTATGCTAAACATTTTTGGTTGCAACAATGTGTTGTGTTTCGAAGTAAGGAGGAGCATACAGTTCAAACAGCTAGAAGAATTCACTTGAAGTGTAACACCCTAAATCCGCGTGAAGGGATGGACCAAATTATTATACTATAATTTGGAAGCTACTGTTGGGCTAACGTGTACGGACTTTACGAAAGTGGATCACAATCCTCCATGGGGATTTGAGATAAACACTAAGCTTGATTTTCATAGAATGCATGCATAGTTCGTACTACAAAGGTGGATCTTTGACTTAAAGAGATCCTATATGAACACCCTTAGCCGTAACATAGACAAAACCTCCCCTACGATTATGAGCTGTGACTTTAAAAATGTGATGATCAATCCCAACTATTGAAGAAGCACACATCTGTTACAGTTTTGAAGCTACATGTTATTTCGTATGTCATATTCTTACTACTTATTTAAAGTGATTGGCTTAGGTCTTATTAATTCCATGAAGATATTGTGAGCATTTAAACAAGGTTCATAGTTACCTATTCCACATACCCTACGCGAGAAATAATTAAAGTGTCAAAGAAATTACACAGAATCATTAAGTATTAGGGCATCAAACCCTCATACTCAGACTTCACGTGGATCCTAAATTGGCGTGAATCGTAAGCTCCTCCACCCACATTACTCAAACACACAAACACCTATAGCAAAATATGTTTTGTGTGCCTAACTTAGTTCTTCGTCATTTCCATGACTTTGAGGCTTATATACTGTGCAAACGATGGTTAGCCTTGCCTCAAAGTATTGCAGTTCCATAATAATAATATAATAGTGTAACGATAAAACATGTTTAGCACAACCATCATGACATACATCTGAATTAGACAAGGTTCACATAATTGGGCACATGCCCATCAAATAGTCATCCACAAAATACATAGTAAAAAACATATAACATAACACAAGGCCCTACCACCACTGCCACTGAGCCGCTTGATCCATGCACCTAGGCCGAGTAATGCCAGGGAACCTCACCTACATATAATAGTAAACTACGTTAGTAATTTAATAAATTTGATTGCCGGATTGAATAACTATTGGTAAAACAGCAAGCTAACAAATAGGTATTCCATTACCCACAAAAATTTAGGAAACTTCAGAATTGCTTTACATTGGGCGGTAAGCAAACATACTTAAACAAGTGTCGGCGCACATGCACGGCTAATATTCATATTTATATATATAACACTTGCCATCCTCCATATTACACTCGCCATGGTACTCAAGTGGCAAAAGGAATAGTTATGTTAGCCTCATAGTACCCTCTTACTACGCCCTATATCAGGGTTTGAAGGAGTACTAGTGCGCTCCATACATCCCCGCACACACTCTTAGTTGTAAAGATGTAAACCCTCATATTTATACAGAAAGGCTTGGAAGATGATTTAATACTTAGTTTCTGGATCTTATCTTTCAAAAACCATCAAAGGGTCTCAGCCTTTTAAGTTTTATTAAACACGTGTAAAAAACATAGCTAAAAGGCCCGACATCAGAGGGATTCGATAAAACAGTGCTGATGCTACCCTATGTCTAAAACGTGGTCAAACTTGACATGTGGGGAGTAAAATAGAGATGAAGTAAAGGGAGAGTCCTATGTACCTGGATGAGTAGTGCTTTGTATTATAGTTGGTAAGCTCACCAACAATACCTAGCATAGAGATGGAAACAAATAAGCATCGGTCACATCGGCATGCAAAGTGAGGCAAAACATCCATACAAAGTCAACACTTAAACATCTCTTAATTATCTTAATTAGGTCCTAAGTGAAGTGTTAAACCATATTAGGTAACTTAATTAAGGTTTTGGTTTCTTGTTCACTTAGTGGACTTTAATTAATTATTGGGTTTTAATCAAATGGGCTTACAAAATGATTTTTTGGATAGGCCTAACAATATCTTAATGAGCTGAAATTTCGATGGGTGGGCCATTACACTCTATTGTTCATAGTTAAATTGCACTATTGCTGGTACTTGATCCAATTAAGGGGAACAAGGCTAATTAAACTCGGCTCTAAGATGCTGGAACAGTATTTCTGGGTTGCGCACCAATATTATAACTGTTTGTTCATAGGCTAGAGAACTCCAAATAGGCATGGGTCAATGGGCCTACTTAGCTAACTCAAGGAGCTTGAGTCTAGTAAGAGTCTGTCCTAGTTTACTCTTTGAATGGGCCAAAGTAGATTTTACAATTTGGATCACTAAATGAGCTATTTCTGGAGTTATCTTGACCCTAACAAATTGAAAATTCATAAATAAAATTGGGACCTATCTAAATGGCCCTAAAATTAGTCGCGGTGTTACCGGGAAAAAGGGTAAGTTGTGGACCATGTTTCACTTAAATCAAACATCATTAATCTATTTTAACATAATTTACAAGTAGAGTGAAAAAAACTAGGCACCCTGCATCTTAACACCTACAAAAAATACCTAAATGATTTTTTCCCATTCCAAAAAATTATACAGTTCAAGTAGACACTTGTTGAAGCATCATATATTTTTACCAGATTTTTATTAGCTCAATAATTGGTGGTTTAATATATAACACAATCACAAATCATGCACAAAGTCACAAACAACACAGAAAACATAAGGCATACTTATAGATGATGTTTGTGATTAATTAGTGGTTAGATTAGGCTTAAAACTTTTCCACGAACTCCTAACATTACCATGAACAAAATGACATGTTGTGCATCAACATATCCTACAAGGTAAGAGAGTATAAATTTGAGAAAGGGACACTTATGTCATTGTAACGATGAAAGTTTCCACATTTCATCATTTTTTACCCTCAAACATGCAAATTATAAGTCATGGTAGGTAAAACACACAAAAAAAGTTGTATATACATGTTATGAGTGTAATAAAATAATAATCGTCCAAATGTAACATCAGAGTGGCAAGATATGATTTGTTTAGCAAAATAGTGCATATATGTGACCTATATGCATTACAAAAACATATTTATTTATTTACATTTCCAAATAAGATACATGAATACTAAAATGCTCCTAACATGCATATCGACATGCTAAAATTCATAATAACGAAATCACACAGAAATGAAAGCAATATACATCAAACAACGAGCGACTAAGGTGGCATGAATCTGAAGCTAATGGTGGAAGATCATGATGAGGTCTTTTGAGACATCCAACCTCAAAACCTATCACTCAAGGATGTTAGAAAAGTGAAGGAGGATGATTGGAGATCCAAGGAGGAAGAAGAAGGCCAAGGAGATGAGAAGAAGGTTGTTGGAGGTGAGAAGGGAAGGAGAAATGGTGAAAAGGTGAGGGAAGGAATGAGTTTTATAGAAAAAGGGTGGTTGGCTTGATGATGTCATAGGTATGGTTGCCATACCAAAAGAGGTATGCATTTGATAAAAAGGTTTAGGTTGGCTTGGTTATGTCATAGGTATGGGTGTCATACCTAAAGAAGCATGGTTGGATTAGATATAGAGGTATGAGTTGGCTTGGTGATGTCATAGGTATGTATGTCATACCTAAAGAGGTATAAGTTGGATTAGATAAAGATGTATGGGTTAGGTTACCTAAAGAGGCATGAGTTGGGTTAGACAAAAACTAAAAAGTTAGGGTTTTATTTTCTCACCTAAAGCGATCTGGCCCACCTCAGGGATTGCACTGCAAGTCCCACACCATACATGAAACACATGACAAGCGCACAAAAGACATGCGGGGGACACAGTCCTAGCATCTAACTATATACGACTCGACTAAACCAAACATGAAGAAAATCAGACCTGTAGCATCCAAACAGGCATATTGAACGCTGAATAAGTCTCAGGCCGAACAAATATGCACCATACCATACACGAACCACGGTAGGAAGGGTCAAACCCTACAAACCCGATTCAGGTAACAATCGAATTGACAGTAAAACCCTCGGGCTGATGGCCCCGGGTTTTACATGAACTCTAGGTGTTTAGGCATGAGCCCCTAGCACTTGAAGAATGCCCTATGATAGTAGTTATTCGTGATTTATGTAGAGCATATGGAACAAGTAACATTGGCCCTGATGTCTCTATCTCAATGTGCCTAGCATCATGTAATAAGTTATCTAATGCAAGGACCGAACTAAGTCTATGAAATGACTTGTGCATACGACTAAGTATTCATAGTATTATGCATTCCTTGCAGCTCAACCTCTTAGTTGTAGTTGGATGCAGTCTCCAACTGTAACGACCAGCCCAAAGTGGAACGTAATGGGCCTAAATCATTTCTTTAAAATAGTTAACCCAAATTAAAGATCTATTATCCATTTTTACTTATAAATAGGATCTTCTTTCAGTAGGTATTAGATGTGAGACTAAGTTGAGGGATCTCACAATCCCCCCACCTTAGGAAATTTGTCCCCAAAATTCCTACACTTGGCCCGTTGCTAGCCCCAACCCACGACCTTCCATGACCGATGACCCACGACCTCCCATGGCCCATGACCGAGAGCCTAGCTAATATCCGTAGTCCAGCCCACCATCTAACACAGAACCATGTTGCTCTGATACCATTTGTAACGACCCGGCCCCAAGTGCAATGTAATGGTCCTAAGTTATTTCTTTAAAATGGTTAACCGAAGTTAAAGATCTATAATCCATACCCACTTATAAACAAGATCTTCTCGCAGTAGGTATTAGATGTGGGACTAAGTTGAGGGATCAACAACTCGGATCTCTATGCATTTGCCACTATTATAACTCGAAGTGTTTATAATAGGAACATTTAAGTTAAGATCCTCCCATAGTGATATGTTCAACACACATCACATAGTAGGTCTAAGGATTTTCCGTTTTAAACCTCCTTCAGGTTGAGATCTACTTCCACTATATTAGTGTGAATCAATAGTCCAATGAATAGCTTTTCAAATATTAACATCATGGTTTGGTCCATGTCCATGTTGAATTTTACTATCATACTACCCTGTTGGTTGCCGAGCCATTCGCAGAGGGAGAGGAGGGGGGGGGGGTGTTGTGGTAATTTTTTAAATTATTTTATTTTAATTTTTTACTTTAAAAATGGATATATCTGAACCGTCCTTATAATTAGACAACTGGATGAAACTTTGGTGGAGGAAACATTCCTTTATATATACAATTGTAAAATCGAGGCTTTTCACCGGATGGTTTTAATTTCAGTTCGATCGTAACCCGAATCGAGTTGCTTGCCCAACCCTTTTGCCTCGTATGGTATGTATGTATGTATGAGTTTTCCTAGCTTTAGTTCCTTTGACTTTGTTACCCCCATTGGACGCTATGTGCTTCTTTCACTAACTTAGACCTTAAGACCGAGTCCCTCACCTGTAGTCACTTTTCGTGTGTTGTGGTTGTGTTTGTTTAACGTGTTTTGAGTGGAAAGACTTAAAATGATGCAAATGAAGACTGGACGGAAAAGGTGTCGTGCCAGCGCCTTCGTACCTAGACAAACTTTGAATTTGATGCTCAAGTTCAGTCCACAGACGCCAAGATACTGTCAAAGCACCCTTACACCTGTTACTTGCCTTATTTTGGGAATTTTTCCATGATGTATTTATTTATTTATTTTATAAAATACTAAAAATTTTCACTCTTTTTTTTTAAATTCAAATCCCAACACACCTATTTAGGTGTGGTATCCATTCCTATGACATCACCTATCCAAGCACCCTATGTTTTTTTGTAAAACCCACCCTCATCCTCACCTTTTAACTCTAACCTAATCACTCCACTCACCCCAATGTCCTCCCAGGCATTTGATCCCTCTTTGAACTTCTTCTCGGCCTTGTGGAGCATTTCTAAGCATTTAACTTCAAGGTATGAAAGACTTGGAGTGGGAAAACTCCAAGTGACCTACCCTTGGCTAGTTTGTGGTATGTTTATTACTATTTTTAGTATTGGTTCAAAAGTTCTCATGTTGTTTGTTTATTTATGTGGTTGTTTCTATTTGTATGGTATTTTTATCATGTATATTTGTTGGTATTTTTATCATGTATATTTGTCTGTTAAAAATTATTGATTGGTAGTTTTGTGGTATTTTCATTTCTGGATTAATAGTTATGATTTTTACATCATCATTGTGTCTATATCTACATTGGTTTGGCATAAAATTCAATAGTCTTGTTTTATATGTCTGATTTGTATGATCTTAGTCTTTTTGTTTTTGCACTACATAGATATACAAGTTATATGTTGATAATATCAATTGATTTGGCATGAATGATCATGAAAAGGTCCAAAATTGGACTAATGGTGGCTACTTTCAAGGTTCTAGTGACCTAATCATCCCTTCACCCAATTTTTTACCACTTGTAGTTTTTATTTCTGATCTACTTGATAGTAATACATTATTTTTTATGTTAGAATAATATCGTAAATTTTCCAAGCTAAAATGACCTTAATTAAGGCCTGAACAAAATTGTTAAACCATAGTGTGTACCTATTTTATTTTTGTTGTGTTTGTCTATATTTTGTGTTGAGTTGGATGTTAGGTTTATTATAAGATCGCATAAAAATCCTTAAAAATTGTATAAGAGCTCAATAACAGTATAATAAAAACCTGTAAATTTTGAAGTTAATAAGAATTCATCTTGGTGGATTAATTGGGACGGATTATTGGAGTGCACATGAACTAGGCTCATAATCCTATTTCTATGATCTCAAATGAAAAATCTATGGAGGGTATATTTATTTGTGGAATAATTATTAAGTAAACTATATAGTTTAATAAGTATCCTTATAATGTCTCTGCAAAGTTTCAGAGCATTTAGGTTAGTAGGTAATTCAATAAAATTTTCTAATTTTATTATAGTTGGGTAATTGCAGAAATCACTAAATCAGCACTCAAGATTTGAAAAATTACCTAGGCCCAGTTACAAGGTAATTGGAACTATTCCAATTGACTCAAGCCTATTTGGTCTTCTCAGACTCATGAGGTGAAACTTTTAAGTTTGCTGCGGAATGGGGTACTATTCACAACACATTAATTCGACCTAATTAACCTCAATCAACATGATAATCCACAAATTATCACTTATTAATATTTATAACAGACTCTTAGGGTGTCTAGAACTAAGAATTCAAATTTTAACTTAGTCGAATACTATTTGGTTTGACTGAAAATGCATCTGGTTAAGTCTAATGATAAACCCTAAGTACGAAATCATTCACTAAGTAGACTTGTAACCTCAAACCTTAAATTAATTTACCTAATGAGGTTTAACCCATCACTAACCTGAAAAAGAAAGTTAATTATGTTTTACATGTTGTGTATGTGGGGAGGGCCTTGCCTCATCTTGTTTGTTGGCATGATCTGATTATGATTTAGATTCCATCTCTTGTTAGGTTACGCGGGTTGATTTCATCGATTTAGGACGCATGGCTCCACTCTCCTAGTACGTATGACTCTCTTGCTCCGTCCTTATGTTTGGCTCTTGAGTGTCACGTTTAATCACATTTTAAACGATAGGGTGGTGTCGTCGGAATTTTTATCAGATTCCTTTGATATCGGGTCATTTAGTCACATTATATCATAAATTTAATAAACTACAAGGATGAGATCTCTCGTTAGTTTTCGAACTGAAGCTCCAAAAATGTATGATACAAGCCTCTCCCCAAAGTTTATTATATAAGTAAGTACATTTTTAATGATTTCACGCATAAGAGAGTGAGTGGTATGAAGATAAACAAATTACACTTTTACCCTTTCTACCCTTAAGTAGTGTAATGTACGTAGGGTACTACGAATGCACCGCATTCTGAAAATTGTGGTACATTGGTTCCGAGCCACATGGGTGCTGTGGCAGGTGATATATGGAAGATGTGAGGATGTAAGCGATATATGAATGTTTATATGTAGGGAAGGTTCCATTTTATAGGCAATTATGGTATGATATGTGGCCACATCGCCCCTCGCCTACCACCATGTATGATTCTTAAAGTTTCTTTATCTTTTTGTCGGTGTGTGGATACCCATTTGCCAATAATGCTATATTTCAAGTCTCTAAAGGACCAGCAATATTTTCCTTGATTGCTGACATTTTTCTCTAATGTATGTAGGTGTTTAGTCTTTTCGGCCGGCATAGGCAGATGGATATCAAAAGGCTCATGGAGAAGGATTTCGTGTTATATTTGTGTTAATGA
Organism: Piper longum; assembly: GCA_032619315.1. Taxonomy (NCBI): domain Eukaryota; kingdom Viridiplantae; phylum Streptophyta; class Magnoliopsida; order Piperales; family Piperaceae; genus Piper; species Piper longum. The sequence continues at coordinate 22,897 of JAVDBV010069076.1, forward strand.
TCGAATTGTTGTAACATGAAATTGGGATGTAGTATGTTACAGAATATTCCATGAAGTTATATGAACTTGTATGATTCGGGATGAGTTAGTTGATTGTTGTTGTGCACGAGTGTTTTATATATCATTACAATAATATATTGGGGTAGACACACTTCGGGGCAGGGTATAAGCCTCAAAGTCCTAAAACATGATGAGGAGCTTATTAGGTATGTGAAACATATTTGTTGTAGCTGTGTGTGTGTGTGTGTGATAAAGAAACATAGGTAGGAGAAACATATGATTTACTCCTCTTGAAGGCCCATATGAAGTCCAGATGCTAAGGTTTGATGCTTTGACATCCGATGATATTGTATTTAATTATTTTATTATTTTCTCACACATGTCGGGTATGTGGAACATGTAACCACGACCATTTTTTAAAATTCTCCACATTCATCCGCATGTAAGAAATTAAGAAATATAACGAATTACTTGAAATAACTTAATTAACTTACTTGTAACACCCCCCTTTTCAGCCCGAGAGCATAACCAAGTTAAAGATCTATTTTTCATTCCCACTTATGTATAGAATCTTATCATTCATCCACATGTAAAAAATTAAGAAATATAATGAAGTACTTGAAATAACTTAATTAACTTACTTGTAACACCCCTTTTTTCGGCCCGAAAGCATAACCAGGTTAAAGATCTATTTTTCATTCCCACTTATGTATAGAATCTTATCATTCATCCGCATGTAAAAAATTAAGAAATATAACGAAGTACTTGAAATAACTTAATTAACTTACTTGTAACACCCCTTTTTTTGGCCTGAGAGCGTAACCAAGTTAAAGATCTATATTACATTCCCATTTATAGATAGAATCTTATCCCAGTAGGTATTAGATGTGAGACTAAGTTGATGGATCTTGCAATCCACCCACCTTAGAAAATTGTCCCCGAAATTCCTACACTCGGCTTGTTGCTAGCCCTACCCCACGACCTTTTTTGTCCTGTGATCGGCAATCTAGCCAATGTCTTTATTCTAACCCACCATCTAACACGGAACAAGGTTGTTCTGATACCATTTGCAATGACCTAGCCCAAAGTGCAACATAATAGGCTAAATCATCTCTTTAGAAGTGGTTAACTAAGTTAAAGATCTATAGTCCATTCCCAATTATAAACAGGATCTTATCCCAGCGAATATTAGATGTTTAGATGTGGGACTACGTTGATGGATCTCACAATCCATCCACCTTACGAAAATTCGTTCCCAAAATTCTTACACTTGGCCCGTTGCTAGCCCCAGTCCACGACCTTCTTTGGCCAGTGACCGGCAGCCTAGCTAACATCTTTCGTTCAGCCCACCATCTAACACGGAACCAGAATGCTCTGATACCATTTGTAATAACCTGGCCCAAAGTGCAACGTAATGGGCTATGTCATCTCTTCAAAATTAGTTAACCAAGCTAAAGATTTATAATCCATGCCCACTTATAAGCAGGTTCTTATCTCAATAGGTAATAGATGTGAGACTAAGTTGAAGGATATCACAAACCATACATATGTGATGATACTTGCAAAAGAGGTTCTACCTTTGTTGTGGCTAGGACCGATCAGATAGGATCCTTAAGTTTATGAGCCCCTCTATGCTAGTATGAATTAACATGCATATGTGATGAAACCCGACAAGGATGTCAGTCGTAAGCCTCCTCAAGGGTTGAGATCCACTTTTGTAAAGTTTGTAATAGAATAGTCCATGGATAATTTTCCAAATTATAACATCGTAGTTAGTCTACTCTCGGACCAAAAAAGAGGGTGTTAAAAGTAAGTTAATTAAGTTATTTACTAAACTGTATATATATATATATATATATATATATATTTGTTCGATGCGCGTTTGTTATTATT